>VWZZ01008224.1:132897-145747 GCA_013399095.1 Psophia crepitans | reverse complement strand
TCACCTGATCATAGAAGGAGATCAGGTTGGTCAAGCAGGACCTGCCCTTGAGGAACCCATGCTGGCTGGGCCTGATTCCCTGCCCATCTCTCACTTGCTCAGAGAGCACTCTCTAGACAAGCCGCTCCATGATCTTTCCCTGTACCGAGATCAGGCTGACAGGCCTGTAGTTCCCCGGTTCCTCTTTTCGGCCCTTCTTGTAGATGGGCGTCACATCAACCAACCGCCAGTCATCCGTAACCACGCCTGTTAACCAGGACCGCTGGTAGATGATGGTTAAGGGCTTGGCAAGCTGCTCCGTCAGCTCCTGCAGCACTCTTGGGTGGATCCCATCCGGCCCCATGGACTTGTGGACATATGGAAGAATATCGGCAAGTGTCTAGAGAACTTCTAACCTCCAATGGTTTGGAACTTCACTCCTGAACAACTTCAGGACCCTGATAAAGTGAGAAACTGTTTGAAAGGAAAATGCTGTGTCTATTCCAAAGAGGCACAGCTGACTGCACCATGCTGGGCCCTGGCCAGTATCTACCAAACACTGCTCGATATTAGGCAGTACCGTCAGGGGGAAGAGAGGGAAAACAAAGCTGCAGACACTGCAGCTACTCAAACCCCAGTGACGGGCACTACGGCTGAACCTAAAAACCAAGCTGTTCCGGTATGAGTCACCCCATACAGAAGATATGCACAAGGAAATCCATTCAAGGGATTAGCAAGGGATGATGATGAACCAGGACCATCACGAGAACAGGAGGAAGAACCAGAACCAGAGGTCATCACCCAGTCCCTGTCCCTCAGTGAGCTGTGAAATATGCGGAAAGATTTCAGTCACCTTCCATGGGAGCACATCATTACCTGGCTGCTCTGATGCTGGGATAATGGGGCCAGCAGCCTGGAACTAGAGGGCAGGGAGACCAAGCAGCTGGGATCCTTGTCTAAGGAAGGGGGCATTGACAAGGTGATTGGGAAGATGACACAAGCCCTCAGACTCTGGAGGCGACTCCTTTCAAGTATGAGGGATAGGTCTTGCTCCCCACCTGTACAGACCTGTCTCTCAGTTATTAGGAGTTAGTGTTCCTCTGCTCAAAGGAGAGAATATAGAGGGTACACACCACGAGGCACCCTGTGGTTTTACCTGTGTCAACACAGAGAGGACATGAGGAAATGGGATCGCAAGCCTACCTTGATTGTACAGGCGCAAGTACACGAGCTGCAAGGCAAAACTGTACAAATCATCTGACAATGTCCTGCACAACATCCTTGTCTCTAAATTAGAGACATGGATTTGATGGATGGACCACTCAGTGGATAAGAAATTGGCTGGATGATCACACTCAAAGAGTTGTGGTAAATGGCTCAATGCTCAAGTGGAGTTCAGTGATGATTGCATTACTCAGGGGTCAGTACTGGGACCGGTACTGTTTAACGTCTTTGTTAGTGACATGGACAGCGAGATCAAGTGCACCCTCAGGAAATTTTCTGGTGACACCAAGCTTTATGGTGTGGTCAACATGCTGGAGGGAAGGGATGCTATCCAGAAGGACCTTGACAGGCTTGAGAGGTGGTCCCATGTGAACCGCATGAAGTTCAACAAGGCCAAGTGCAAAGTCCTGCACTTGGTGCAATCCCAAGCACAACTACAGGCTGGACAGAGAATGGATTGACAGTAGCCCTGAGGAGAACAACTTGGGGGTGTTGCTGGACGAGAAGCTCAATGTGAGCTGGCAGTGTGCACTTGCAGCCCAGAAAGCCAACCGTATCCTGGGCTGCATCAAAAACAGCATGATCAGCAGGTTGAGAGAGGTGTTTCTCCCTATTTATTTTGCTCTCTCAGACCCCATCTTGAGTACTGCTCCGGTTCTGGGTTCCCCAGTACAAGAAAGACTTTGAGCTGTTGGAGTGAGTCCAGAGGAGGGCCACAAAGATGATCAGAGAGCTGGAGCACCTCTCCTACAAAAACAGGCTGAGGGAGCTGGGCTAGTTCAGCCTGGAGAGGAGAGGGCTCCAGGAAGATCTAATTGCAGCCTTCCAGTACCTAAAGGTACTGCAGGAAAGATGGAGAGGGGCTGTTTACAAGAGCATATAGTGATAGGACAAGGGGTTATGGATTTAAACTAAAATGAGTAGATTTAGATGAAGGGTTAGGAAGAAATTGTCTACTGTGAGAGTGGTGAGGCATTGGAACAGGTTGCCCAGAGAGATTGTGGAGGCCTCATCCCTCGGCGTTTTTAACACCAGGTTGATGGGGCTTTGGGCAACTTGGGTCTAGTGGAGGGTGTCCTGTCCTATGGCAGGGAGGTTGGAACTAGGTGATCTTTGAGGTCCCTTCCAACCCAAACCATTCTATGATTCTATAAAACAGTCACAAAAGGGGATACTTCCAGGAAAAATGCTGCTTCAGTTTCCATCAGGCT
The DNA here is from genome assembly GCA_013399095.1 of Psophia crepitans. Classification (NCBI taxonomy): domain Eukaryota; kingdom Metazoa; phylum Chordata; class Aves; order Gruiformes; family Psophiidae; genus Psophia; species Psophia crepitans. Next base: position 143,333 of record VWZZ01008224.1, on the reverse strand, counting down.
GCCCCCCCAGACTGAGTGAAAGGCATGATCACACATATGATCCTCCTGAAGGGACCTCAAAGTTCTTTTTGCAAGGAGTTAGTAGCGAATACAAAGAGTAGGATTAGAGGGGCCCTCCCTCCAGACAGGTGGAGCAGAGGAACAACCAGGTTTATGGGACTATGTGGATCTGATGGCCTGGCACATCAGACCCACAAGAGTACAAGGCTCTAGTGGAGTGCTGTGGTTCAGTCCCAGCTGGCAGCTGAGCACCACGAAGCCTCTCACTCACTCCCCCGCCAAACTGACCCAAACTAGTCAAGGGGTATTCCATACCATATGATGTCATGCTGGCCTGGGTAGAGAGGCCACTGCTCGGCGTCAGGTTGGGCATCTGGTCAGGAGCAAATTGCATTGTGTATCACCTGCCAGGTATATTCTTTCATAAGAATTGTAGTTGTTGCTTTCCTCTTCCTTTGCTGTTCTACTAAACTGTCCCATTAATCCTGTGCTGCTAGGGGCAACTGGATGGTTTCAGGCATTTTTTTCTGTTAAGCTAGTGTTTTCTGGTGGTTTCAGTACTGGGAACACAGAGAGATTTATAGGATTACTCTTCTCCTGGAAAAAAAAAAAACCAGAAAAAAAATCCATAGAGTTATCTTTCAATTGGTAATGTCAGATATGCAAAATGACTGACATGATTCAAGTTTCTAACTGATTAAAATAAGAGGGAAGCACACATCCAGAAATCACCTATTTACACTGATAAAGCACCAAAATTCCTTCAGTGAGTTGTATCCTCTTTCTGGAATGATACAGAGCTCTACTTTTCTTATTTTCGAAGGATTTTAATATATTGTGCTTTTTAATATTTTATGTATATTTCTCCTCTTTTTCCAAAGTATTTAGAAAGTTGCAGAATCATTTGGAAAGGCAGCAGTTTGTCTCTTCTCTAAAAATGTGCTCCTTTGGAAAACATTTATGACATTTCCTGATCCTTTTGATCTGGGGAGGTTAATTTGGATGTAGTTCAAGCATGTCTGAATGTCTGTCTCTCCATTCGCCTTGGTTTAGATGCAAACTGAATACTCAGAAATCTTTCTCTTTTGACTCTCCTTATATGTGAGCAAATGTAGTGGTTTCACCTTGGCTAAACGCCAGGTGTCCACTAAGCCGCTCTATCACTCCCCTCCTCAGCAGGGCAGAGAGGGGAGAGGGAAAAAATAAGATGGAAAAGACGACTCCAAAATCGTGGGTTTAGACAAAAGCAGTTTTAATGTAGCGAAAAGCAAGGCCGCGCGCGGAAGCAAAGCAAGGAAAAACAAAATATTATTCTCTACTTCCCATTAGCAGGCGATGTCCGGCCACTCCCTGGGAAGCAGGGCTTCCAAAAAGCGTAGTAGTTACCCCGGAAGGCAAAACGTTGAAAAAACGAATGCCTTCCGTTCCTCCCCCTCTCCCTCAGCTTCCCATTGCTGAGCAGATGTCATCTGGTATGGAATATCCGTTTGGCCAGTCTGGGTCAGCTGCCCTGGCTGTGTCCCCTCCCAGGATCTTGCCCACCCCCAGCCTACTGCTGAGGGGGTGGAAGAAGGGTTGGAGACACAGCCTTGACGTGTGCCGGCACTGCTCGGCAGCAGCCAAAACACTGGTGTGTTATCAGCACCTTGCTGCTACAGCAAGGTAGCTGGTACAATGCGCAGCACTGTAAGGGCTGCTACGGGGAAATTAACTCCAGCTTAGCCTGACCCAGTACAGCAAATAAAGTAAAAACTAGGTCCTCATATCTGTGAATTTATTTTTTGATCATAACAGTACTTAAGTAAATATATTTATTTAATATCTTTACTCTGATCTGAAACATTTATCAGGAAAAAGTTCTTCACCCAGAGGGTAGTCGGGCACTGGAACAGGCTCCCCAGGGCAGTGGTCACAGCACTGAGCTTGATTGAGTTCAAGAAGCGTCTGGACAGTGCTCTCAGTCATCTGCTCTGATTGGGCTGGTCCTGTGTGGAGCCAGGAGCTGGACTTGATGATCCTTATGGGTCCCTTCCAAATCAGGATGTTCTATGGTTTTATGGTTTACATTTTCTTTTCACATGTGATTCTGTTTTACCTGAGCATTTCAGCTGCACAGACAGGAAAACAGATGCCAGTAAATTGATATAAATATCAGTGAATTGCTAAGGACCTCCTAGACTCTCAGCTTTAGTCTAAGTAATAGATGACATGATCTTAAGATGCTGTATGATGACGTAAAAGTCATCAATTTTTTATGGTTATATTCTGCCAATCAATCATAGTATTATAGAATCATAGTGTGGTTTGTATTGGCATTGGTATTAGTAGTAGGAGTCAACCTTTAACACCAACTCTTAGCACAATGGTATCTGAAATGCTCACCTGCCCACAAATCATCTGGTTCCCATAGCTAACACACAGCCAGGATTCCTGCATTACATGGGACAGTCTGAAGTAACCATTGGTAAGGATTTGATTTTTAATGGCTGTGCTTTTAAATATATTCTCTGCAAAACCCTTGCAAGATAAGTTAAAAATAGCACTACCATATGAATTGTTAACCTGAAGGTCATAATAACCCTTGCTTTCTGAATGGCAAGACTGAAGTTGTTTTTTTTTCTCTGTTGCAACAGTAACTAGCAGTACTGAAAAGGCTTAGAATCACTACATTGAGATGATTGAAAAGTTCCTTTAAACCATTCTCAGTTATTGTCTCTCTTTTTTTTTTTTATTTTATTTTTTTTCCCAGAGAGAGTAGAACTTCAAAATCTGACTTATACCCTCAGTTGGGCTTATGGTTAGAAAATCTGTCTGTATTTTAGTTTTGCAGTTCTATTACATTTAAGACTGTGGGAAGCAGTGTTCCCAGTCATATAGGCTAAGGGACACACACTTCTTGGCCCTTATGACACCTGGTTTGTCCTGGATATATGTCTTCCTTGGAGTGCCACCATAACCAGAAACCCCAATTAGGTATTTTTAAGACTACATGTGCATGCTGGTATTGATATAAACAATCTACTTTATTGTTTTCTATTATTATTTCTATTGTTCTTAGGATAATGAAATGATAAATAAGAAGAAAAATCCTTTATATTCTACGGCTGTTATAGAAAAGTCAGCCAGACTGTGAAGTAAAAGAGCAAACTGATAGGGAACAGCTAAAAAAGGGTCATATTTACTGCAGACGTTAACTCAAGGAGCACTTGTCAGCTTTTACATAAAAGAATGTCATATAACTGAATGGTGACAACCAGCTTTATATATTCCCAAATACATGGTAGATTGAAAGCTTTAATCCATTTCAGTTAGTAGGAGCTGTTGAGAAAGGAAAATTTTTCTGTGTTAATAAATATACACAGAAAACATTTCCCTCAAACCTTTTAAAGTTAGAAAAGAAGCACCCAGTTCATTACAGGGAACTAAGCAACTAGGATGGAGCTCTCTGAGATGGCTCATGCAACATCTGTATTAACAGATAAGTAATATAAAAAAGAACTATGGTGTTAAGCAGATGTAAAATGTGAATTGGTACGTATCTCAAATCAGCTTTTTCTTATTTATTTCTAAATTTCAATTGATTAATTACAGAATGCTATAAAGAGAGATGGATAAATGAGAAGTGAAATTTGGCAGTTTATTCAAAGTAAGTTAAGTCTGCTGGAAAGTAAAATAAAGGAATATACAAAATATAGAACCTCATTAGTCTTTTTAATTTTGGCCAGATGTTGAAAACCAAGTCTCAGTTTGTCCCGTCTTAAATTTTACCTTCTTTTGCTATAAAGCACCAGACTGGTTGCACTTGCTACTGAGTTATGTATCTTATTGTATTTAAATATATCGCTACTTTAATTCAAACTTCCTTACCTAGTGTTCTTTCAAGCAATACAGGGAAAAGACTGAAAGAAATAGTGTCAAACATATTTCTGTTTACTCTTTACAGAGTATTTTGTCCACGATCTATCCCTTCATCTCTGTGGCTCACAAGGATCCTCTACCAGTCCCACGAACCTTTACTTGGCTACGTTTTGTTCTTTAATTTCCCAGCCAGGCTGACTTTTCTGTAGCACACTTCGCAGGGGGTGTAAACGTGTCTGTGCGATGTGGAGCTCCACTTCCTTCCAAAACATTTTGAAAGGTGGAGTTGAGACATGAACATGACGTGCAAGGCTTGGATGGCAGCAGCAGTATGGCATCATCATCCGGCAGCAGTAGCTGCATCATAAGGTGCTGGCAAGGCGCCTGACCACATTGTGTCCTGAGCAGAGTTTTGCTCTGAGCGAAGAGGCGTGACAATGATTGATGCAACGAGAAGACTGTATGCTTCTTTGCCATTCAGGAAATGACTTAGATCTGTTTTCTCAGCCCCTCCTTCTTTACCTCTCATCTCAGCAAAGTAAGAACTTTATTTTACTTCTATTGCAAACTGGATAACTCAGACCATTTTTATTTGCATGTGTATGAAAAGGATTCCTAACTTTTCCTCAGACATCCTCTGTCAGAAAGGATGAGGGTGAACACTCATAATCAGGCACATTTGTACACATTGGCTGAGCTGTATTTTCTGCAATGCGGAAGCTGCAGTCACCTGTGTACAAATGATGGGCCACGTCAAACAACAGTCATAAAATGGGCACATTCAAAATAGGTGAGTATTGTAGACAGGTTTTCAAAGTTCCTAGAAAAGAAAAGCAAAAATCATAAACTGAAAAGCAGTTTTTTATTATTTCAGACGCTTACAGCTAGCGTATCTATCAGGGTGGGAATCATGGTGTCTGGATGAACTGCTGGGCGAGGAATTAATATTAGTTCATTTGATCCAAGTCATGGAATGTAATGTTGCAAAACTATGAAATAATTGTGGATGTTAAGAATGGAGACAATAAGTTAGTTTTCAAATTATGGCCATCAGTGAAACTTACGTTGTGTGGAATGAAATACTGTGTAAAGTAAATTATTAAGCTTTAGAACCTCATATATTAGAATCTCTCTATTGCAGCATGAAGGATCTGGTATTAGGTAAGCCCCATATAGTATAATTGAATGTGTTCAAAGAAGAGCTAAAAATGTAGATAAAAAAGCTGCAGTGGGAATAAAAACAATGTGAAAATTTTCTGTAAAATTAAATTGTATTAAGGTATTTTAACTTAAACAAAAGGTGGAAAAAGAGAAAGAATAAATACAAAATAGAGATATATATTAAAAATCACACTGAAGCACTCCTAAAAGAGAGGAATACATGGCAATCAATAATTGCACATTGTATTCAGTCAAAGATGGGAGAAATTCAATTAATGTTTAGCCTTGTAAACAGGTTTAAAATCAGGTTTTGTTTCTTTTTGTATGAAAGAGTTTTCATGTAATTGTACAGGAGAAGGTTTAGTAAATACCCTCTGCATGGACATTAGAGGAATTTACTAGTTGCTAAGCTACTGGGGGAAAAAAAAGTTTTCCTGTCGGTAACTATTGGCTGGACTGTGGTGCAGTGGGATACTACATTTGGCTACAAATATACACACACACAGAGTATTTATGAAGTCTATGCAAGACCACCCAAATTTTTGAGCCTAAAACTGTAATTCTTTCAGGCTACACCTGGGAGAAAGGTCCCAGCAAATCATACCTCTCAAGAGTGAAGCAGATGCTGGCCTTAAGCAAATTAATATAATAGCTGAAACATTCAGAATTTATTTTCATTTCATAAGTATGTTCTCAAGTCTTTTCTTAGTCTGTGGCAAACAGGGAGGGGAAATGACCTAGTGGAATGATGGACAACTAAGAATAGAAGTGAGCTATAGTCCCTTAATCAGCTCTCAGTACATGTGATGTAACTCATATCAAAGCCAATTGCAGATAAATCCTGAAAAGTATGGAGTGCTTCAGAGAAACAACCAACCAACCAAAACAAAAAGCAGTTACTGTTTCTGTTATCTGTTAGGTTTATAGTTTCTTCAAACAAATAAACAAAAGCAGGTCTGTCCTTTATGTATATTTCTTACACTTCCAGTGAAAACTAGATCACTTTCAGTAAGCCTGTTGTCATCATCAGCCTGAATTTTATCTTTTACGTTTTGATTTCTCATTATTGAAGTATCTGAGCACTTCCTAAAATCCATACATCCTCAGAATATCCTTATGAGGCAGGAAACTGTTGTCATCACCAATCTTAAGACAAAAAAAAAGCACTTATCAAGTTAATTGGGAGTAAGTTTGAATCCTTGGTGTCGATTCAGCTTTTTGATAGGAATAGACAGACATATGGGGTAATGTTTCCATTCAGATTTATCTTACTTCCCCCCCCGCCCTTCCCCAGTTATCCACAGATTGTTTCAAAAACCGCTGCATGCATAGAAGTAGGTAGATGTATATTAGGGAACTGCTTAGTCCTTGGCATTTAGCCACTGCTGGACTAAGGCTGCTTGTGTCTATGCAGATTAGGTATTTGCTGCAGTGTGTGACCTGGTAGCATCAGGACGTAGATACAGCATGCGGTTCTTTACGGGAAGCTGGTCTGGAGATAGGCCAGCAGCTTAGCTTCTTCATCAACCTTGCTTCAGTGTGGCTGTAGGGAGAACAATGCCACCCAACCGTACACCTGAGCTGCATTCGCCTCATCTTTGTTTACACGTATGAATGCGTGGGTGGGCAGGTGTCTGACTTGCACCAAGGAACTAAACTTTATGCTACATCTCCGAGATCAGGAGAACGTAAAAAGACATTTCTAAACCTGTCAAAACCTCAGGATTCACATCAAATTATTCTACATTTTCATGAAAGAGAAATAAGATACATTTTATTAATATTCTTTTTTTTGGGGGGGGGAACGGGGACTGAATATATATGACCCAACTTCCCATCTTGTGTTGCAGCACAACTTCTGAAGACATTTTTTATTTCTGAAGCATATGTTTTATTGTCCTTGTAAGTTCATAGCTCCTCAGGGCAACATTTTAGAAGAACAGAAAATGTCTGAGGCCAAGAAAAACCAGAACAGAATTTTTAGAAGAAAAAATTACATCTACAACTTTTGCCAATGTTGTGACCCAAGTGTTTGTGTCTTTCTAAAGGATCATTTGGTTCAATTATACACAGTTTATTTGCTGTGTTGCTGTATCACTGTTGTTCTTGAATCTTATTTTATGTAGGTCTAGGACAAGCTGAAGCATTTTCTGTGTTCAGTGAACGATATGTTCTACAACATTAGTATATTGAAGTTACTGGTTCTTTCAGATCAAAGTTGCATAAATGTTTCAATTTGCAATGCTTTAATACATGATAAAACTTGTCAGAATAGACCATAAGTAGAAATTCTTAAAACTATTCTTGCCCCGAACCTGTTTGCTGCTATACGATCACATTCAGACTTGGTGTAGGTAACCGTGTGCATGAGTGTGCCCTAATTTCTGGCAAATTTATACACGACAAGAGCAAAGGCAACCTCTCTTGTCATAGAAGGTACAGAGAGATACATTAAAACTAACAAAGCAGAAAGGGGGCTGAAATTGAGGCAGCTTTTAAAATGACAGTTTAATGAAAGCAGTGTGAAAATACTGTCAGTCTGATGGAAAACATCTGTCCTCAACTATTCTTGAATGATAGAAGGTTGTGAGATACTTCAAGAATTTTTTACCAGTCTATGGTTGTATCAACAGTGGGTCAGGCATGACCTGTCTCCTTTAATATCATAGCAGTGACACTCCACAACACAAAACATGTCAGATGTTCTGTAGATCCTGTATGAGTCCTTCCGCACTAAAGGAATACTTCAAAATACTGCATGTCGTCATTCATGGATTTATAATCAAGTTACACCTTGCACTGTTATTTTAAATAAAAACCCGAGAGTGTAAAATAACTGTTGTGAAATATGACATATTGTAGTAATGTTGCACAGGAGATAAATGGCTTTACATAAATCTAGTATATTACCTATCATTGTATATGAATCCATAAATACTAACTACAAACTGTGATGAAAGTGATTTGTCATTTTATCCTTACAGATTTCCTCAGTTTGCTGATGTTTGTTTAATGGTTTCAGGCAATGTTTCTTATTGATCACTTTCCATTTCTGCCTACTATTTTATACTCCACATTGCATTTTCAGAGCAGTATTACATATTCAAATTCTGTCCTCATTGCAACCCACAAACAACCTTGATTGACAGTAGCAACAAGTTACTCACTACTTTATATTCGTTTTTTACACTATGATATCAATAGTGTCTTACTGCCAACATACATAAAATCATTTGCAATTCTAGTAGAGCCGTTCATGCTGCTGTGGTCAAGGGTATGCCATTACTTCAAGTTTAAAATCCTCTGATATAACTCAACAGTGCAAATTTGCTTCAGGCGGATGGCATAGAGGTTCTCAAATTCTATTTTTTTTTCTCCAGAATGTGAAAATAATTGGTCATTTTTTTGTGTGTTCCAAGAGGGAAAGAAAAAAATCAAGGAAGAAGTTTGGAACAATTTGAAAGTGACACAAGTAAGTACTATTAGCAAATGAATCTGTGCAGGTGATTAGTCTCTGATTTATAAAAGAAACACTGGGGAGAGGGTACTAATTAAATAAGAACAGACACTGGGAACACTTTCCCGGAAAACTGCTTGAATCTCCACGTTGATTAGGTAATGTCACTTTGTTTATAATATACCACACTTAATACATTTTCACATACACGTTTCTGAATTGACTTCACACTAATTGGGATTAGTGGTGATCAGATCTGCGCTCCTGAGAAAAGCTGGCATCTGAATTTCAGCCCCGTCGAGGATATTACCTTATCTTTTTTTTTTCTAAATGTATTTTGTAGTCCTATATTGAACATGTATCACCTAATGAGTGCCAGAAAGGCTACAGTACCTTTTTATTTTATTCCCACCCCGCGCCCCGCCTTCTTTTTCCTTTCTCCATTGAAATGATCTAGGGGGTCTAAACTTATGTGTGGTGTTTGCCATACCTGTAGTTCACTTCTGTGAACTACAGATAAGCAAGGTTTTAGAGCTACAAGAACCCTTCCAAGAAAGGCTTTATTCCTCCACTTCCTCACAAAAAACCCATTTTCAGGTGAAGTTTATTTTAGTTTACATGTGGTCTAGCATGGGAAGAAGTATGATGAGCCTTAGGAACTGGAAAGGTCTCATGTTACTGGTATGAGGAGAGCCTTTTTGCACTGCAGTAACAGCTACAGCTTCCCTACTAAAACTCCTTCACATTAGATGCTACACACAGACAAAAAAGTCAACAATCTATGCCCTACAAAGACCAGAAAAGAGAAGTTGGAGAGACATACAAGACAATACTTGTACCATAATGTGAGAAAAAAAAGGGTGTGCTATTGTGGTTTAACTCAGCAGGCAGCTAAAACAGCCACACAGCTCTTTGCTAGGATGAGAGAAAGAATTGAAAATGGAAAAAGGAAAAAGACCTCTTGGGCAGAGATAAAGACAATTCAATGGGATGAAACAACAACAACAACAACAAAAAAGAAAAATCCCCAAAAACTAAACAAAAAACAAAAAACCAAAAAACCACCCCCAAAAAACACGTGATGAACAGCACAACTTCTCACCTCCCAAAGTCAATGCTCCACAAGGCCCTGAGCTGACCCACTACGTGGCTGACTCCCCAGTTATATATGGAAAATGATGCTGTATGGTATGGAATGTCAATTTGGTCAGTTTGGATCCCTTGCCCTGGCTGTGTCTCCTCCCAGATTCTTGGGTGCCCCCCACCTTCTCATTGGCAGGCCAGTATGAGAAGCTGAAAAGGCTTGACTGCTTGGCAACAACTGAAAACATCGGTGTATCACAAAGGCTGGATAAATGGGCTGAGGCCAACTGTATGAAGTTCAACAAGGCCAAGTGCTGGATCCTGCAATTGGGTCACAACAACCTATGCTACAGGCTTGGGGAAGAGTGGCTGGAAAGCTACCCAGAGGACCTGGGGTGCTGATTGACAGCCAGCTGAACATGAGCCAGCAGTGTGCCCAGGTGGCCAAGAAGGCCAATGGCATCCTGGCTTGTGTCAGAAATAGTGTGGCCAGCAGGAGTAGCGAAGTGCTTGTGCCCTTGTACTCGGCTCTGGTGGGGCCGCACCTCGAGTACTGTGTCCAGTTTTGGGCCCCTCCCTACAAGAAAGACATTGAGCTGCTGGAGCGTGTCCAGAGAAGGGCAACGAAACTGGTGAAGGGTCTGGAGCACAGGTCTTATGAGGAGTGGCTGAGGGAACTGGGACTGTTTAGCCTGGAGAAGAGAAGGCTGAGGGGAGACCTTATTGCCCTCTACAGCTACCTGAAAGGAAGTTGTGGTGAGGTGAGTGCTGGTCTCTTCTCTCAAGCAACAAGTGATAGGAGAAGGGGAAATGGCCCCACATTACTCCAGGGGAGGTTTAGGTTGGATATTAGGAAAAATTTCTTCAGAGGGGAGGG
>VWZZ01008224.1:430-132765 GCA_013399095.1 Psophia crepitans | reverse complement strand
CAACCCACCCGCCACTGGGCATGGCTGAGCCCTTAGTGGTGATGCTGCCTCTGTGGAAATATATTTAAGAAAGAGCAGAAAAACTCTGGAGAGGGAGAGGACGGTGGAGCAAAGACTGTAAGAAACAGCAGAAAGAGTATGTAGTGGGTGGACCCACGTACTTCACTTAAAGGCAACAATATAGTAAATGTGACAGTGGTTTAACAAGATTCGATAGCAAGGTACACTTGATTATTTACTGCATTATTTACTGTGTTATTTAATACATAGAGGACAGGATCAGATAAAACTGTCAGGGAGAACTTCTCCTTGAGTCAGGAGGTTCAAAAAGGATCCCCCTGCTTTCTAAACTCCTCAGAGAGGAGTCTAGGTGCACCTGGATCCAGTTCTAGCCCCAGACTTGATCAGTGATTTATGTCTAAAGGATTATATATGCACAATCAATTCTTTATATCACTTCGCTAAGATTTCAAAGTTTAGCATGCTATTAGTCACTGAAGTTCTGTTGTGGCAAGGAATCTTTGATACAAAGGCAAAGCCTTTGATACAGTATCACACAGCATTCTCCTGGGGTAGCTGGCAGCTCATGGATTGGACCGGCACACTCTTCGTTGGACAGAAAATTGGTTGGAAGGACGGGCCCAGAGAGTTGTGGTCAATGGTGTTAAATCTAGTTGGCGGCTGGTCACTAGCGGTGTTCCCTAGGGCTCGGTCTTGGGGCCGATGTTGTTCAACATCTTCATCGACGACCTAGACGAGGGGATAGAGTGCACCCTCAGTAAGTTTGCAGATGACACCAAACTGGGAGGCAGTGTCAGTCTGCCTAAGGGTAGGGTGGCTCTCCAGAGAGATCTGGACGGGTTGGATCGATAGGCAGAGGCCAACTGTATGAGATTGAACAAGGCCAAGTGCCGGGTCCTGCACTTTGGTCGCGACAACCCCAGGCAGTGCTACAGGCTTGGGGAAGAGTGCCTGGAGAGCTGCCTGTCAGAGAAGGACCTGGGAGTGTGTTGGAACAGACTGCCCAGAGAGGTGGTTGAATCGACGTCCCTGGAGACATTCAAAAAACTTGTAGACGTGGCATTCCAGGACATGATCTAGTAGGCATGGTGGTGTTAGGTTGATGGTTGGAATTGATGATCTCAGAGGTCCTTTCCAACCTTAGTGATTCTATGATTCTATGAAAATATACAGAGACAGAAACGTAGCAAAACCAACAGAGACTATAATAAGGAACAAATCTCAATGCTCAGGTTAATTGATGGGTTACTGAGAAACTACAGCTACCACTTTGAGGAAGATCCACCTGGACTTTGCAACTGGTAAGTCTGCAAACCCAGCGTCCCGGGCTGTGAGGGGCGTGGGAATCGGTAGGGCTGTACAGACCCATGGAAGGACATGCAGGGGAAGGCGGAGCAGGGAGGAAAAAGAGGGGGCAGGCAGAACGGGGTACACAGGGGTCATGTGTAGAACAGGGCTGGTCAGTACACTTCGCTGGCTGAGCCCCGCACCCGAGTTCAGTGGTGCCCTATCTTCTTACTAAAGCTCTTCTTAACTCCATCTCTACGTAATCTCGCTCTGTCCCGTGCGTGTGAGTGCTGCACGGACTCAGTGCCAGAGACTGCAGGCACCTGTGTGTGTGCGTGAGTGGAATTTGCTGTGGGCACCCCTGGCCTGTGGTGTCAGAGACTGGAGTGAGGGGGGATCCCAGCGTGAGCTACTGGAGCAGGTGGGGTCTTTAGCCTCCAGCCATGGTGCAGGAATGGGGCGTGTTCCCAAAACCGGCTACTGGTGGGCTGAGGTGAGTGAGGGGCTCAGCATCAGTGTTCGGAAGAGGGGTGCGTGTCTGTGTCCTCCCCAAACCTGGTGTGTGTCTGTAGTCACCACCAAATTTCAGGCTGGGCTAAATGGTGAGTAGGGGACCCTGGCTTGGGACAGGGAAGCTGGGCAGTCAGAGGGGCCGTGGCAGTCCTTGGGGGATGCGTGAACATGCGTGTGCTTGTTGTGACTGTGGAAAGCGTCCCGTGTGGGCTGCAGCAGTGACCGTCTGTGTCTGCCAGCCCCGAAGGAGGAGGGGGCCGGGTGCCTGCCCTTGGGTCTGTGTGAGCTCTCTGTGGGGGTGCTGTCAGAGGCTGCGCCTCCCCTGTGGCAATGTAAGTGACCGGCCGTGCCGGTGTCCTCTGTGTATCTGTATGTCTCTGGGACAAGCACTCAACTTCCTTTACTGGTTAAACCTGCAAATGGGAAAACATCACCCACCTCCCTCAGCCTGGACAGAGACCCCGGATCCGTGGACATTGGTCTGGGCTCCATCAGACAGACTGGAGAGGTCCTGGGCTGGAGCAGCTGGAAGAAGATGGTTGCTTGTACGTCCCTTCACAAAGAGACTGAGTGTAACCTACCTTGCTGTCAAGGGGAAAGGAGTCTGAAGGAGTGCTGTTGAGTTCAGGAAAGATGAAGGAATGGTGCTCTACCTAAGTGTGTAACTGTTTGTGCTTTTCTGGTTTTGTTTCCTAGTACCTCTATCAGTACTAGTACATTAATTTTAATTGCCAATGAATTTAGTTAAAATCCCCAAGCCAAATCTGTTTTGCCTGTGAAAGCGACCGATCAATGATTAATTTGACCTGTTAGACTTGCCTTCTCATTTTCCTTATTCTGCACCTCTGTCTTGCATGGGTGGGGGTAACAAGGGCTTGTTTGGGTGCTTGGCTGCAAGCTGAGGTCAACCAACCACACTTACACTCATGGTTTCACATGATTAGATAAACTATACATATATATATAAAAAACTACAAATTTGAATATTACTGTAAGTTCTTAGCAAGAAGTTTAAACCTGACTCTTAAGGTGTGTTATGGGTCCTAGTCTGCTGGCCATCTTTTGCCAACTCAAAAGTTCTTGTTTAAGGAAGCACAGGCACCTCTTTTGAATACAGCGTCATTTTTATATTTCCTCAGCCAAATGGAAATTTGTAAGGTCCACTGAGAGCATTTTTTAAGCCATAAAATATTGTTAGCTCAGCACTTCAGTTTCAGCCCCAGGTGAAAATATAAATGTTTACAATTGAGATGTGAATTCAAGCTTCAGCATTAAAAAAACTGAGTGAAATCCTAGGGTCACTGAAACCAGTGATCAAACTAAGTCCATACAGGTAGCATTTCACATCTGAAGCTTTACAGCATTTTGCTATTTGCTTACTACAGGATAATGAAGAAAAACATTCAGAAGTATCTAAGGAAGGTAGGTCACAGTTTCAGTTCAGATACAGATTATTACAAGATTATTACAAGAACCAATACTAGTACTATAGATACTAGTGGGGCAAAATGTTAACCACCGTAAAAGCAGAAAAAAAATCTTAAACTAGAGCAGCTCCTTACACAATTGTGGTATATAAAGCATGTAGAGAAATTAACATACAGGTTTGGGACAAATGTGGTGAAGGACAAACACAGTTGCAAAGAAATGAAAAAGTGTTTCTCAAAGAGTAGATATGAAGAAATGGAGGAAGAAGAGTACACAGGCACATATTATGCACATATACACACACAACTGAAACATCAAAATAGAGCAAACTCCCTAATGAACATTGTTTGGAAAGGCAGAGATTTCGCATATGTTTGTACAAAAAACTCTCTTTTGCTTTAGTAGTAACCTATATCCAGAATGGAAAGAAAAAAAAAAAAGATGACATTTTGATTTGAAGGAAGCCCTATAAATATGTTGCACATTCAGCACTCTGCCACAATCCTCCCCTGGTGCTCATCCAGATGAAAACACAGAGTCGCAGTGTCCTTTCTTTTTGTGTGAATAGGCTTTGTAATCATCTAGCAACCAAGTAAATTTTAGCCTCATCATGAAAATATATAAGGATATAGAAGTGCATAGACTTTTTTTTTTTTTAATAGAATGATATTGGTATAATAGTATGTACTTAGATCCGAATTTAACCCTATTTTAGGAAACACTGCTGGGATTTACCCACCAAAGGATAAAGACTGAAAAAACTTTTGTATGCACATCTTCCTGCCTGTTTGTAAGTGGATAGCATGCTTCTGCTGAAAGGTTATATTTGTTGTAATAGCTTTCTTCAAAAATCTCCATTTATAAACATCTTTTGGGGCACAATGTTGCATGCTTGGAGAAAGTGGTGCAGTGTGCAGCACGTCAGAGGGCTCTTGCACTGTGAATGCTGTCTGCTCATTGCTGGGAGCTCCAGCTGATTAAAACAAGATTATTCTACCTTGCAGGTCTAGGGTGAGTCCTAGATCAGTCAATGATTTAAATGCATAAATAGAACTATCAGCATGGGTCTTTCATTAAGAAGCTGTCTGAGATGCTAGCTGCTGCCCTAGCTACCTGGCAATGTGCTGACAGCTAGAGCAATTGCCTAGGAACAGGAGGAAAAAACCTGGCTTAGGTAAAGTCCCTGAGCTGCAAACAGACACCAGAATTTAAAGTTCCTAATATACAGCAACAAAGTTTGTAAGCAAAGTTCTCAGACTGAAAATAGGAAAGCTGAGTAACTAGGAATATAGGACTCTGCCATATAAATTGTTGCTGAACAAGATCCCTTAGCAGTAGAGAAAGTTTCCATACAGTCCATGCACAGAAAATTAAGAATAAATACGGGAAATTAAGAGAAACAATTAACATTTAGGTTGGTCGGAAAGAAAGCCAAAAACGCTCCTTAATAGAGAACTTGAAGAGAAGCCTGACCCCCACAGAGTGTGAGAAAAAGCAAATCTAGCCTTCATTTCAAGTGCTAGAGGCGCTTTTCTGAAGGTTGCGTAAAATAACTTCGCAAACCACTGGGTATAAGGATGTGCCATACTTAATATAAACCTTTGGTTGTTTCAAGTTTTCTAGCCTCCAGGCAATGGCAAATCTTTCTGTAACAACGTATGCAGGGTGAAACTGAGATCATACATAAGAGAGAGTGGCTTACACAAGGGAATAGCTTATTTGCCATCATTACAATGATATTTCCTGCCTATTTAAGCACACCTATGGCATCTAGCTAGAATAGGAAATGGACATAGCAATAGAGACTTCTTGCAGAATTGTATGTTCAGTCACTCTGCCTTAATTTTCTTAAGTACACTAAGCAGCCCTTAGCTGTGTTTGGCTTCTAGGCATCTCTTAGTATGCTGACCTCTTTACATTTAAATAAGTTAGTTTGCTTAAAAGTAGAGTGCTCCTTCTGTTCAAAGTTCAGCTAGTTCTTGCACCTGGTGGCAAATGTCACAAAAAAATTCAGTAAATGCAAACCCTACATGGACATGATTTCTACTCAGATGCCAGTAGCTATTGCTACGTGTCACATTAGAGAAGACATGCATAAAAAATGGCAGTTTGACTTAATCTTAAAAGTTCCGTTTTCCACTCTAAAAAACTTCCCTTGAAAATCAATACTCAGTACTCACCTGTCAGGCAGACACGATTAGTACAGATGAGAAAAGTTGGGGAGGGGAGAAAAATAATATGGGGTAGAGTAAGATGACTACCTGATTTGCAGATTTACACTGATTTTTGACCATCACTTTTGACTGATCACAGCTAGAGTTTCTGGTGTGCTCAGGCAGTGATAAGAAGGAATGACATCAGATACAGGAGAAGAAAAACATGACTTCCAGGCAAAACAAGCATCTGTAGCAAATTCTGTAGTGTATTTTCAGGAGCAACAATCTCCTCCTCTTTAAAAGCTATTTAAATTCTACCAAGAAATCAGCCCTTTGAAGAAAAAACAGCCCATTTTCATTAAAATGTTGAGAGACTTGGATCCTGCTGCAATCTTAGCAGAAACTTGAATGGCCAGGTAGCATTACCTTCTAAAAAAGTTTTCTTTCTGCCATATCTCAGTTGGAAGGATCATTTCCTTTTTCTAATACTTAGCTGTGCTTTCATACCTACATTCCTTTCAAAGATGGTTCTAAAGCCTGAAGAGCTGATAGTAATGGTAGCCTGGAGACAGGGGCTTTTGCTACCGCAATGATGCGTCCCCTGAGCTGACTATTTTCCAGTTTAGTCTGCCATATGTATAAAACTTGTCCAAAGATGTCTTTGACTGCAGGCTTGGCAAGCCCAAACGGATGGGAGAGGTGAACTTCCTTAGGGCTCTGACTGCCCAACGCTTGTGCAATACTCTCTGTACAGCACCACTCTGCTCCAGGTCACTCCAGAGTCTTGTAAAGGTACAGTCCCGCACATCTAACCTCCCCACTTTATGCTCAACTGCAGTTTACAAATGTTACGAGGGCTGCTGAAATAATTGATCTGATTCTGTTTCTCTTACAATACCAGGGAAAAGTCAGCTGACTATTGGAAGAAGAATCACAGTTGTAACAAAGATAGAAGAGAGGGAAAGTGACGTGCTAGGAAACCTAATTTTTTTACCAGCTTACATAGAATTATTTCTGATGGGAAAAGCATAGGTGGTTATACTGATCAAAACCACAAGCTTAGTTTTATTTGCACCTAGTCTGCAGGAGGAATCTGGGTGTGAATAAAACTGCATGTGGAGTGTGATGTTTTTATTTAAGTTTGGCTATAGGTATTCTGTAATCTTAACGATCACATCATGCTAAGACGAGGTATTAAATCAAATGTCTTGTCTAGTTTGCAGCTGTAATGATTTGCCCAGAGGGTCTTCCTTTGCTTGTGGTAATTGCACACCATCCTTTCACAGCAGAAACAATGTATTTGGGAACAAATACATGAAGTCTCCAGAATGTTTACAGAGAGAGAGCAGGGGTAATTGTAGACTCACTATCTCCTTTAAAACTAAAGGTTTTACTGGTTAATATTTTAGACAGAAAAATAGTTATATCGCATAAGAACCCTGATGAGAAGCACACAGCTCTTGTAAATTTAATGAACCAGCCCAAACACCTTGCATTGTCTGAAAAAAGCATGAAGCATTTACAGCAGTCTCTGCGCATGTGAAATCGACATATCCTATTTCAAGCTGAAAACAAAGTGAACAGAAGAACTTTTGGGACCCTCTTCGGAGGTCAGCAGCTATTGGAAGAGATGGGATCCAGATGACTATGTGGGGCAAAGCTATCTTTGCCAGCGGCCTGGAATGGCTGGTAAGAAGCCTGGTAGGGAGAGCTTTAAACTGCAAGGGAGGGAGAGATTCCTCAACAAGTGAAGAAGCCGTGGGTGGGGTAGGTAAGCCAAAGGCCTGGGGTAATGGGAGCAGGAGGGACATAGTATTCAATAAAACAGAATGCAATCTCTTTGAGTACAGTCATGTAAAGAAGAAAGTGCCTGCAGAACAGCCTTGTGGGGAAAGCTCTCAAGCCTGTACTGGAGAATCAGCACACTGAGGTGCCTCTCTGTGGGGGGGGTTGGCCCTGGCTGGATGCCCAGTGGTCATCAAGCTGCTCTATCACTCCCCCTCCTCAGCTGAGAGGGGAAGAAAAATGCTACAAAAAGTTCACGGCTTGAGCTGACTGGCTCAGCTTCGGCCAGCACCCCCTCACTCCCTACCAAAACGTTGCAGCACAAACCAAATACACTCTCTGAAGTGCCTCAAACGCAGGCTGCATGAAGAACAAGCAGGACGAGTTAGTAGTCTGTATGCAGTCACAGGGCTATGGCCTCACTGGGTTCAAGGAAGTGTGGTGGGATTGCACACACAACTGGAGTGCTGTGGGGGATGGATAAAGGCTCCTTAGGAAAGAATGAGCAAGAAGATGAGGAGGGGGAGTTGCTTTTTATGTGAGGGAGCAGCTGGAGTGCGTGGAGCTCTGCCTGCGGATGCATAAGGAGCCAGCTGAAAGCTTGTCAGTGAAGATTAGCAGGCAGCCCAACATGGTTGCTGTTGCAGTGACTATCTGCTATAGACCTCCTAAGCAGGAAGAAATAGTACATGAGGCCTTCTTCAGATAACTGGAAGAAACATCACATTCTCAGGCCCTGGTCCTTATGGAGGCCTTTAACCACCCTGGTATCTGCTGGGGGGACAACACAGAAGAGTTCAAACAATCCTGGATATCTTCTAGAGTGCATTGATGACAACTTCCTGACACAGATGATTGAGGAGCTAACAAGGAAGGTTCTGCTGACATGTTACTTGCAAGCAAGTAAGAACTGGTCACTGATGTGAAAGTCAGGGACAGTCCTGTCTTCCGTGACTGTGAGACAGTTGGGTTCTTGATCCTGTGAGGAGGTACCAGGGAAAAAAAGCAGGACCACAGCTCTGGATTTCAGCAGAGCAGAGTTGGCCTCTTCAGAGATCTGCTTCCCCAGTAACATATTATATGTTATTACAGCATTTGAGGCTTTCTGACATAGCCATGTAAATACTAGGTTTTTCAAGAAAATTTATGTATCTATGGGTAACTCCCAATCTTATGGTAGGAGAGTATTTTCTAGACTTTTGAAAGAGAGAAACATCGATTTTATAAGCAGTTTTGTCTTCATTTGTACTTTAATGTCAGAGACCGTGCTGATATGAATAAATACCAGTATATCCAAATGAATACAGCTATAATTCTCCACCCCAGCACACCTCATCCAGGCAGGAGACTTTGAATGCCTGTGTAATGCCTTTATTATTTGCTTTCAAACCCTTTCTCAAAACACTTTTTTGGAGCAATGCCTACAAAGGCGTGTCATGGTTAAAACACTCATGAGTGGTCTCTGCTGCCTATCACAGCAATCACTTCAGGCTCACTGTTCCCTCAAATTCTGTGCATCTGTGCACATCACTTTCTTCTTCTGCTTTCATTGTAGACTCTTCCAGGCAAGATAAGTGTTCATACTGCTCAGTTCTTCTGTTTTGCATTTCATTTTGCATTTTGTGTTTGTATGGGAGATCCTTGCCTTTTGATAATCCTAAGATACTCTTGTCTAGATACAGTGACAGTACAGTAACTACTGCTAATGCTTTTGTTATAATTGCTGGTTTTATCAGCAAAGGATGTGATCTGTTTGCATAAACATAGTTCTATTATTTGGCCTGGAACTGCCTCTTCCTAAAAATAGATGACCTATCAGGTATACAACTTTTAGTACTTGGCATCCCACACTCTCCTTTGCTGCTCAGCAGAATTCAAAACCAAAGTACTGCCTCTTTGAATTAATTTTGTCACAACTCGGCAGGTTTTTTCTGTAACTCACTACTTTAGTGCTTCATTTTTCTCTCTCAGTGTTAGATATGATGGTGAAAAAATCTTTAACTACTCAAACTTTTCTGCCTTTTTAAATCATTTAGCACTAATCAACTTAATGTGACCATTCAGGAAAAAATAAGTGCAATCTAGCCTCACTGGAATTAAAATCCCTGGCACCACGACGGGCTTTTCACTGTCAGAGAATGAAAATGGACTTATAGTTACAGAAGAGATTACATCAGCTTCCTGTTGTTTGTCTTCTGTTTTTTCCTCCATTCTTTTCCTCACAACAAATTGTGTCTAGTCATAAAATCCAATTCATGCTCAGTAGTCTCTGAGAAACAGAAAATACGATCAGCCCCACTGTGGTTTTGCAGATCAGACGTTGTCTTTCTACTATGCCATGAAACTATGCTACAGCTCTTGAGCATCCCACAGAAACTCTGTTTTGGCCTTTCTCCAGATGAGAGAAAACAGCTGGCTAGAGGATTGAGGAAACACAGTAAAAATAAAATAAAGTCAAGATTTAAATACCTACATGCACAATACATTAGAGAATTTAATCTTTTCTGAAAAATTTAGGAGAAACTTAATATTTGGTTCCCATCCTGTTTCCTCTACTTCATTTTTTTTATAGGTCTCTTGAAATGATGAAACTTTACATTTGGTTTCTGTAGTAACTTCCTATGATATAAAACACACTGTTGTGTCAGTAGTGACTTCAGACTGCTTTTGTACTCTCTAAAAGCACATCAACAGAGGTGTGCTTCAGCACCAGCAGGTTTTGTTTATCATAATCCAGGGACATATTCTGATAACAGATACCTGATCATCTAACCATGCAGCCTGTCTTTCCTTAGAGGAAACACTCCACTTTTCATAACGCCATTAAAAATGAGGCACTTTTTGCAATTGGAAAGATTGTTCATTTCAGCAGGGGGAGAAAAAAAAGAAAAAAGTTTTAAAAATGAGTCCTCTTACTCAACAACTTCAGGGACCTTGCATTAATGTAATGATTTCTATGTCTTAGCTGTTAAATGAAATAGAGTTACATTTAACTGTTTCCGTATTGTTTCATGTCTTTTCTCATTATCATAATGGATACCATTAAATATCCCATCCTATCCTAAGCTAATGTGCTTAATGTGATTTGGAACCTTTAAGGATTATGGAAATATTTGGTTTCTCATTGGTTTGTGACAATCAGAATGTGCAAAAGAAAAGGACTGCTATTACTGTATCCATATATTAGTTGCTTTCTTTATAACACCCTTTTATAAAATAAATTAAAACCGACTCCATATTTGGATTTTCTAAGCAAAATTTATAGAGAAAAAGAGAGAAGTATACACTCTGGTCAGTCATTTAAATCTTATATTACTCTGAGCATCCAATCTTTTAATTTTTTTCCCCCAGTATAATCACTGAGCAAGCAGAAGAGATCTCTGGGAAATGAAAACAACCTTTTAAGACTTTTGTTTCCTAGATTTATTTTTTGTTGCTGTTGGGTTTGTGTTGTGGGTTTGGTGTGTTTTGGGGTTTTTTTTGTTTATTTGTTTTTGTTGTTGGTTTTCTTCTCCCTGTGCTTCCCCTGTACTTGTCACTCTTCATCGGGACAAATAGTGAGCTCTGAAATGAGCATGCTCTCAGTTATGCCAGAATAACAGGCACTGGGATCACTGTAATCTAGCTGAGAACAAAACCATCCCTAAATGTCAAAATAGGTTATTTCTAAGCTGCTGTTTGTCCTCTGTGGAGATGATTTCATACTACACTTTCTCCTTGGTGAAAGAGATGAAGAGAGTTCCATTTTTACATAGTGTGTTGTTACTCTAATGCGTACCGCACTGACTCAGCCCTATTCTACTTAACAAAGTGAGACCCTTTGAGGAGTTATTTCTATTAATAACATGCTTTGGATGATTCAAATAAAATGAGTGATTAAAATGTCTCCAGGAGGACTATAATTTTCTAGAACAATTCTTACAGAGCAGAGAATGACAGAATTATTTTTCCCCTCCTGTACGTGAAGCAACTTGGATACCTTGAGGTATACTTAAACTTTAAAGCTTGATAATATGGAAGGTATTTTAATTTTGTAAAATGAATCAGTTCATGCATAATACCTTCTTCAGAATGCTAACAGCCTTGATCAAGGACTAATCAGGTAATTGTTCTAATCAGGTAATTTTTAAAGTAATGTCTTAGCTGTTTTCTTTAAATTATTTTCATTACTCAGATCTATGATCCATGAAGTTTGTACCAGCTAGTACAGTACAATTCATCTTAAATTAAAATGATGCTTTTCTTTGACAAGACAATACAATGTTCTTTGTCATGCAATGAATTATATGGGTATACTTGTCAGTATAAATTTTCTGGCAACAGTAATAAACTATTCTATCACTCATGGTATTGCTGGAGAAAATAATCTTTTCTTATTCGTACTGACGTAGCATTTCCATTACTCCTTAAGAAAGACTTGGCAATACTTCAAACTGAGAGTTATTAGAAAACATTCTATTACTGCTCAGTAAATATATTACTTTCTTTTCCATTATACTTACCACTCTCCAAAGAAGGACTTGCTTTGATTGCACTGATCTGCTCTGGCATAGGAGCAGCCTACTTCAGAATCTGCCCATCCATGAAGTGGCTTTCCGTGGAAGCACCTCTCACATGCATAATGGCATTGCACTGGCACATCTCACAATGTTTCCTTCACCATACATTCCTAACACTCTCACACACGGTCAAAATAGCACAGATGTACAATTATATTTCTAATAAGCAGGTATTAGTCAACTTGCTATAATTGTCAAACTCCCCTAAGTAATTTACATAAATGACTATGACATGTGCTCTGACTGTAGATTCTTCTCAGTTCTGATTAGACAAGAAAGCCTCCAGAGTATTTATTCAATGTTCAGTTTTCAAAGGTTTTGATCAAAGTTAGTAACATATTTAACATTTTCAATTGGGAATATTCTGTGCTGTGTACCAACATCCATTCAAGCCTCAGTTATGCCCTGAAAAGGCAGGTCTGCAGGATCAACACTATGTTCTGAGCTGAACTTCATCTACTATTCTCCTTCAGGTAACAAAGGTGAACATTTGAGTCTTTGCTGAAGACATATCATGCAAAATGGATGCCGTAATGAAGTTTTTAGAAGTAATGTGTGACCCACAAATTTAGTATTGCTGTGTTAAGCATATATTTGGGAAGTTGTAGCTTATGAACATGAATTTAATTTCCAGTTGGTCTGGAAATATGCAGAATAATATTTTAGATCAGCAGATCTATGTTTTTGCTTTATTCTGTTTTATGTTTTTTTGAGTGGATGGCACAAGAATGCTGGAAACTCCGGAAAAGGAAAACAATGTGCAGAAAAGAAAATTCACTGTACTGTAAGATTCTGTATGTAATCAAAGCCTCCTTCCTGTCCAATAACACTTTTTGTGCTATGCTGATCAACATATTATTTTCATTCCCTCCCCTCTATTGTATATTTCTTCCTGGAAAATGAGTAGGAAGTAGAAGAGAAATAAGTAAAAATTAAATCTTACCCTGGTTCCCCCACAAACCACAATTTAAAATGGATAAAGTAATTAATATTAAGTGCTACTGTTTAGAGTTACTGGGTGCTGTTTGTTTCATTTTTTTTTTTAAAAAAAGAAGTCAAAGGGGCCAAAGTCATGGCCTCAGAGCAGTGATGGGTGCAAGGGGACACATTTAATTGTTAAAGAAGCATCCATGTTAAAGCTTAGAAACCCAATGTGAGATTGCAGTTGCCAATCTCAGCCAGTGTTGAGACTGGTATTTATTTGCTCCTTTGTTTTTCTGTAAGTCCCTAATATGGCCAGGGTATATCCCAGCACGCTGGAGGGAATGATGCAGCAAAGCAAAACAGCTGAAGGGCTCATGCATTTTTGTTGTCTATCCTTTAACACTGAATCTGTACACATTCACATAGAGTTTTGTCTATTTGAACATGAAGTGCAGCTTTGCTTGCTGTGCTCTTTTCTAACTTTCTTGCTTTTACTAAATAGTTGCAAAGCTACAAAATAAGTATGGAAGAATTTCATCCTCCCTGTACATGTGTCTTTGATCCTAGACAGGTCCAACATTCCAGACACAGAGCGATGGGAGCTGACTTCCAAGTATTGCCACCTGTAGTGTCGTCACCCTTCTCTTGTTCTTTCCTAATATCTGTCAGAGCTCCTATCACTACAGTCTCATCGTAGGTGTGCTATTCCTATGTCTTTGTACGTGCCTTCCAAATTAATCTTTCTTAACTACAATGTGTTTCAAAGCAGAACTGATTCTTCAGACTTTCCTATCCATATTGATTCTGCTTTCAGGACTGCAATTCACTCCAGAAATACCACCTTAGAATAATTTGTTCCCCAGAAGATGATAATAAACAAGGCATGGAGATCAATATCAATTAGCATCTATTCATAAATTAATAACAAATCAACAAGCCTTCTAATATAAACAAAAATAGAAAATCCATCAAATACTTCAGGAAGAGTAGAAATATTAAAGAAAAAAGTAATATTGATTGATTTTTTTTTTTCTCTTTCTCCTATCCCTCTCATTATTATTGCCTCTTTTTTCATAATGTGTGATCAACATCTGTGTCCCTGTTTTGTTGCCTTACTTACATCCAAAAACTTACCAAGGGACTAGTAAGGAAGGACTGGTGCTCGGACAATAACAATTCTATTATACAATATCATTATTAAGATAATGCATCTCACAGAGCTGCAGCTTCAGTAGATTTTTTTAGATTACATATTTCAGTGTTTGAAAGGAATTGTGTCTTTGTCCTTCAGAAAATACCCAGGACTTTGGGTCTGCTTCTGTGTTAGGAAAGTGCCTAGCATATTTGGGGCTCATTAAGTAATAAAAACAATCACAAGTATGCTGCTCTTTTAGTATGTTTTCGCAGGTTCACACCATAAGGCCTTCAAGAGAACAGAGTTCTCCTAGTCCAGTACAAGGAAAAATTTAATTGGTTGTATGAGAAAGGCAGGTAACTGTTTATCACCACTGAAATGATTTGGCAGAAAATATGTGCCTTAAGAGAAAAGAAAACCTAGTTACTGTTGACGTCAACACAAAATATATCTCTTTATTTTCTGTAAAAAAAAAAGTAAAAGTGGTAGCATTATTTGGGAACACCAGTCTGATTTCACAAATCTCAAGTGCACTTTCTCATGGAATGCATCAATTATCAGAGTCAAAGGGAAATGTTTAGGATGTGAAGCTCCAGGTCTTCTTACAGTGTCACGGCAGTAAATTAATGGCATCATTAATTTATATCATTAATTTATATCATACTGATATAGTCACATATAACTTGCTACTTCAAGTACTATGCCAATTACCTCTGTAGCTTATGGTTAAGTTTAAAAAGTAAAGACAATTCTCTCAGTTGCGGGTTAAAATTTGAGAACTTATGAATATAGGAATAAAGAAGGTGTTAAAAAATAAACCCATGTTTCACTGTGGTAGTATTACTGCAGTTTGTTTTTGAGAAAAAGTATTATCTTGCATGTCTCCTAGTTAAAGAATAAAATAGATTAGAGCGAATGCATGAAAGAATGAGAGAGACAAACATAAATAAAAGGCTGAATGATTCAGATAAGAAATTCATGAGATAATAGCATAATTGCATATCTCAATAAATCTAAAACAAGAAATGGAATTTCAAATTTAGCTGTGTCAACATTTACAAAAGAAAAAATCAGACAAAAATGAATGGCATTCAAGCAAACAGTAAAAATGTGAAATAAATAAACATTCATATCAAGAAGATAATCTGAAAACACATTTTTTTCTATAGGTCTTTGATTTTCTCTGTATTTCAAAGTACAAAGTTAGTTATAATAACAACTAATGAGTTGTTAGTTAGTAGTCAAATTAAAAACTGGAGTAAATACCACAATCTCCCTTAATAATTATTTTTTTGTATAACTCTTTTGTATAACTTAATGTGCAACAAGAAAGCATAATAAAATGCATATAGAATTATCTCAGGAGTGAATGTGTTATCTGAGATAAAATTACTTAAAGATCATTTAAAGATTTCAAGATTCATTAGAAGTACTTATGCTCTATAGACGTTCAAGTACAGTGAAAGTAGAGTTTTATTTCAGATTTCTTGTAGTACTTTTTTTCTAAATAAATTCGGTTTCCACTTATAGCAAGAACGTCCAATTATATAAAGCTTAGTCTCCTATTTTGGGTCTTTTGCATCTATAATATTGGAGAAGAGCCCTAATTATACTTTTCTGTTTTTATCTGATTAATCTGACTGAAGAAAGAGAGAGAGAAAGAAAGAAACAAAGAAAGAAAAAAGGATTTTTTGCAGTCTTAAAGTTTCTTTATTACCTAACTGCAGCAGTAACATCATTATATATTTTAGGTTATAATAAACAAAAACAGGCTGGAAAAAAAGCATTAGTAATAAACTTAGATACTTTATGAAAAGGGAAGTGAAAGGCCACCTTTACAAAAGTGCTAAATTGACATTTTTATGAGGGAATGTGCCTATAAAAATCAGTCCAATGTCTTGTTTGCTCTGGGTGGCAGCTGGGAAATTTTTTTTAGGATGGCAAAATAATTTAAAAATTCTATGCAATTCTTAAATTTGTTTGTGAGTTTTTTCTTGTCTTTTTTAAGGCTTAGTAGCTTGCAAAGTTGAAGAGGAGACACAATGCACAGAAGATGCTCCTCCAACCCTCTTCCTTTTTTTGAGCACTCAAGAGAGTGTGCTTGAAACAGGTCTTTAGACATCTTTACTACCAAGTAAAACAGGGACAGGGATTGTTCTGGCTAATTGTCACAACCTGGCTGTATCCACAGTAATTAGTAATTGGCTTTGGGTCTCTCTGCAGTCTTATGTAATGGTTCTAAGTCACAGTTGAAATTTTTTGTATATTTTCTGTTTTGTAAGATCCTGAATACCTGAAATGATGTGAGTGCGGAGGTAATATAATTTTAGCATAATTTCTGGGATTCTGAAGAGGGGCAGAGTTATGGTCAATAACAGTCCTTTCTATTGCACTACTGGGTGATCATTTCATTGCATTTACTTCCTGCCCTGGGATGTTGCATTCCTATGCATAGGGGAGTATTGGAAAGAGCAAAGATATACTGTTAAAGGACCATGGATAGCTGAAGGAGCCTAACGTGGTGCAGTTTCATACACACTGCCTGCTGGGAGGATCTGTTGTACTTCACTAAATTGTACTTCACAGAATCACAGAATTGCTTAGATTGGAAGCAGGCCTCTTGAGACATTGTCCAGACCAAGCACCCTGCTCTACCAGGCTGAGCAAGAGAAAGTTGCCCAGGACTATGTCTATTCACATTTTGAGTGATTCCAAGGACTGAGACTCTAAAACTTCTCTGGGGAACTTGTGCCACTGTTTGACCCTCTTCTCTTGTCAGAGAAAGGAGTCTGGCTCCATCTTCTTTGCACCCTCCTTTCAGGTGTTAATAAGATCTCCTACCATGCCTTTTTTTCTTCAGGACAAACAGTCCCAGCTCTCTCAGCCTTTCCTCATTAGGTATGCTCCTCTCCATCACCTTTGTGACCCTTTCTGGAATTGCTTCCTTATCGTGGGGAGCCCAGAACTGGCTGCAGTACTCCAGAGGTGCTGTACTTCCTCGCTGAGTAGAGAGGAAGGATCACTTTCCTCAGACTGCTGCTGATGCTCTTCCTAATGCAGCATGGCATGCTGCTGGCCCCCATTGCCATGACAATACTTTGTTGGCTCACAGGCAACTTTTTGCCCACCTGCAAAGAACAGGTCAGCTCCCAGCATGTGTTGATGCCTGGGGTTGTTCCTCCCCAGGAGCAAGACTTGGCACTTCCCCTTTTTGAACTTCATGAGCTTCATGTCAGCCCATTTCTCCAGCCTTTCATGGTCCCTCTGAATGACAGCACAAACATCTTTTCTACCAGTCACTCCTCCCAGTTTTGTATTGTCTGTCTCCAGAAGTGCTGGCTGGCATGGACAAAAGTTATGCCAGGTAATAAGCTAACAGTGAAGCAATATGCATGGTCAGATGCTAACGGCTTGAATTCACTTTCCAGCCAGCCCTGCCTAATGTATTGATATGGGTGTCACCTAAGCCAGGAAGGCACTGATTTATTTTTCCCTGTTAAGAAATAGTCACAGTGTATAGTCTATATGCTATTCTACTATGCTAAAGTAAGCTGAAGTAGGTATACCTGGAATAGAAATATTTTTCTTTTACTAGTCAAGAGAACATGGAAGGTTTACTCTCACCAGCTTACCAGCCCCCCAATTCTATTTTCTATTGTTTATTACTAAAATACTAGGGTACTGTTTAACCTGTGCGTTAGACAGTCAGCCTCCACCATGACTGACACCAAATTCCAATCAAACCCCAATGATTTTAGTAAAGCCAACCGGGAAACAGCACTGGTTTGTAACAGCAGACCAATTAACAAGAGAATGGAGGACAAACGCTTGCAAATGGAAACATGCCAAAGAAAGATCGATTGGAAGCAAATGCAAAACCAACCTAGAGATAATGGTGACAGCATTATGCGAATGATCTTTTTCTTTTCAGTTTAAACTTACGAGCTTAAATAACTGATGTACACATTTGCTTATTTGACATCCAGATAGATGTTTTTCCAAATTAATGGGATACTTTTATGTCAAATTATCTAAATTGTGCCTGGAATTATTTGCATCAGCAAAAGTGATATCTTATAATGGCCTGACTAAAACACACTCTACAAATTTAATATCAAAATCAATATCTAGCAGTGCAATATTTTGGCTTGATAAAAGTCTGTGATACATACAAAGCTTCAAGGAGCTTGCAAAATTTGATTTCATCTGACTGCTGAGCACTTTTGTACTTCTGTATGCATAATGAAGATGAATATAAAATTTAAAAAACCCCACAAAATTAAACAGCAGACACAAAATTAAACACTAGAAGGGAAGCCCTCATTTGACTGAGATTAATAATACACCATAAGCATTCCAATAAGTCAGGAAATGAGCTTGTGTGATGCTTTAAGTGCAGTAACTTGGATATCTCCGCTTGTGTGAGTTCAAAAGGCAGGAAGGCACTGATTTATTTTTCCCTGTTAAGAAATAGTCACAGCATATAGTCTAGCTGATTTTGCATTGTACAGATAAATAGGAAAAAATATCTAATATGACAGGTTAAGGGAAGAAGGAAGATTACACTGAAGTGCAAGACTGGAGAGCACATGAGAAATGACTAGCCCAAGCCTTTGAAGCAAATGATATGAAACAGTCTGCAAAGGATAGTGCCACCCTGTCATGGAAGTAAGGCTGATTCTGATTCACAAAGCATGTATCAGTTTTATGCTACAATTGCTTGATTAATTTCAATTTATTTATCATAAAATGGAGGAATATCAGAATCAGGATGAAGTAATAAAAACACAGATTCCCCATTGTCTTATACTTTGCCCAGACACTGATAATGTACACATACCATGAAGCTGTGCCAGTCGGATATGTTGAAAGCAGTTATTTATGCTACACAGTTGTGGAAATCTGATTCATATTCTGAGCAAGATTCTGATACAGTAAAGCCCTCGCTTTGTGGTTAATATTGAACCAGTGGTTTTAAGCACTCACACACATAAAATTTAGCAGAACCAATGGGTCATGATAAAATCAATGCTTTGTTAAAATATGTTAAAATCTGAAGATGCTTGTAATAGTTGAAAGGCTGAAATTTCACCAGCAGAACATAACATGAACCCTAACAATTTTTATGACATTCAAGTAGCAGAATATGAGAGGTTTGCATATTTTTTAAAGGAAGCTTCATATGAGAGTTTTCTGCATAAATCAGTACTGGCAGCACAAGGGAAGCTACAGGAGATGTTATGTTAGAAAGTGCTTTGGATAAAGTGGTCAACCGCAGGGCTATAGAGTATCAAAGAAAGCATTGAAAATATGCCCAGCCCAAAAGGTAAACTCAAAGGCAGTTGAATTTTTCACTGTAATAAATAAACCTTCTCAGAATGTATAGGATTTTATAAATACAGAGACAGGTACAAAACCTAGTTCAGGCACATTAACTGGACAAGCACAAAGAAACATATAAAAAAATAAATGAACACTAACAATGAAAGGGAGATGAAAAACATGCTTAGAAAAGCAAAAGAAAAATATTTTAAATAGCCTTCAAAACGTATCTTTACTTCTTCTTAAGAAGAGTACATGCTGTCTGACAAAAGCAATATAAAGCACCTTGCATTGTTTTGGTTGACTTGAAGTGCCATGCTTTGTAAGGGATTACTTATGAAAATGCAGCAGCCATTCTGAGTGCTGCTTAGTGACAAGCACTCAGCGTGCTCTGCCTCTAATATGGTGGTCTCCAATCTCACTCAGGCAAAAGTTGGAAATCTATTACTATTTCTGAACAATCTCTATATCCATTTTTTTGCTTTTCTCCATTTTTGATTTGTTCACAGTTGTATTGTAAAGTTCTGGAAAGAGATGTTTGAAATTTTTTTATTAGTTTCCTAAATAATAATTCATAATCTTTCATAGACTTGTATCAGAATTTTCAGTTTGTAGTATTATTATACTCTTGGGGTCCTTGAGATCTGATTTACATGTGGTGTTTTGCTCCAGTAAATACCTTTAAAATACTTCAGCACATTAAGAATTCCACTCTGGCCACAGGGTTTGCATTTAGAGTTGTGATTGCCTCTAACAATTACACTGAACGTTAAGAGATTAGTATTAAATAAACAAAAATACATTTTTTTTCTCAATAGGCAAACAGCTCATATGGGTTTGTATTTATTCTTTAATTAGCAGCTTTAAATAATCATAGGAATAGTGTTGTTGCAATGATGATGTAAAGATTGTTGCATAAAAGTAGAATGGAGACTATTTTTCTTTTATTAAAAACCAAATTATATGCAGAAATATAGGCGAGCTTTCAGATGACTTTCATAGCCTTTTCAGGTTATTCTGGTTATTTTCCCAGAAAACACTGGTGCTGATATGGCCATTCTGATAGTGGCAATTATTTTGATTCAGCAATTATTCAGAGAGATATTTTCCTTTCATTAGTTTACATCCAGGGAACATACAGTAGATTTCAGTTACTTTACTTGTCTGAACAATAAGATGGGAAAACATTTAGTCAGACCTTTTATGATGTTTTAATTCTAATGAAAGGCTCTCCAGAAGTCCTGTATTTCTGCCACACAGTCGGAGAAGGAACTACAGTATTTCATTTATTTTAGTAAGTTGCTAGAGGACAGTCAGCAACAGAATTGTTTTTCTTCTGTAGTCTGAATTTACAGTGTCCCTAACATGCCATACCCAGCAAGAATTAATAGCTTTAATTGCCAATGTTATTTCTCCTTAAATAGAATCTCTCTTTGTGCAGAGTTTGGGGCTGTACCACACTATGTCTGTCTTTCCATTATGAAAAAATATATTCTCGTATTCTCTGTCACTATTTTAAGATGTGCGTTAGTATTGCACTGCTTTCATGATCAAGGGTAGATTGTCTTCCTTAGAATGACACCTGCATACACAGTTAAGGGTGATACAAAAGGACTAGCATCAGGAAATTTCTTCAAGCATGTGTATGGGAGGTGAGTACCATACTACCCTGCAATAGGGTAGTATTTTTTAATTGGCTCTACTCATTTTTCAATTGGAACACACATTTTGTTCTATAATTTAGAAGTCACCAGAAATTATTAAAAGCAGCAGGCTGTACAGTTTTTATATGTTCAGTAATTACAGTTATTTAGACCCCACTGTGCCTCTGTGGCCTGCGATATTAAGTTTTTGAGTAGAGAGCAAGAAAACAAAACCTTGTCCTTTTATACTTAGTGAGTTAACTTTTCTGCTTTCTGTGCTGTGTCTGGCTGAACTCGATTCAAAGATGCAGAGGTGAAGAGCCAAGTGAAAATGGAGAACATCAGTCTAGGTCAAAATATTACCCTATGCAATTCAGTTTCAAAGGACATCTATAAGCAGCCATTAAAATTCTAATATCCAAGTCTTAGACAAAATTTAAAGAGAGGAGCAGATGACCAAACATTAATCAGATCTCTTGACAAAGGTTAAAGGAATGTAAAGTGATAATAACTCATCCTTGCTATAGTTTTCACATAATCATCTTATGGCCTGCCTAGGTTACTGAGCTGTATGTCATCCTAAAGTGCATGAGTAGGGAGTGAACCTTTTTTCCTCCCTCCTAATAGTTCTTCTTCAAGTTTTAGTAGTATTAACTATTTCTTTGTTTTCACAGTTTGTGTCTTGCTGTCTTAAAACTTCCAATAAGAATTAAAAAAAAAATAAAAAATAATCTGGTTGTCTTATTTTCTGAGGTCCTTAGACTAAACCTTATTTTTTCATAGGTCTTGTAATAGAGTGGATTTATTGTCGTGTCAGCTTACACTAGGCAAGCCTCTTATTATAATCGCTCTTTAATAGCTCATAGAGAAAGACCTTTGAGAAAATGTAGACAAACTACAGCACACATATAATTATTTATGTTTACTTGTCTTAAGGGGGCAGCAGCAGCACACTGTGCATCTCGAGAACTACAGTTGTCTTCTCTGCCTGTGGACAAGATTAAGTGCAACTCTTTATTCAATAGTAGAGCTTAATGGGATCTCAGTGATGTTTGTCGTATCGGATCTTTACAAAAACAAAGTCCAGTGTTTCAGTCTGATAGTGCTCATTTTTTGACATTTGTTAGAGACATAAACAATTTAATATCATGTTGAAGTACTTGGTATGTGTCACTGTAGTTTAGCTGGACGGGTATACCGCTGTTGCTGTGAGCAGCAGCCACGTATGCGTGTTTTCACAAGCATAACTCATCTGGAATTGCTTTCTGTAGTCATTACTAAGGCCTAGGGGACATAATATGGAAATAATAGAATGCAAATTTACTCTGGCATCACTCTTTAAAAGCCACAAGGTTTCTGTACTTTGACATATTGAATTCTAAATGACTTACACACAACACACTTTATCTAATATGTTCTGAATCACTCTCATGTTCTCCTCACGTATGATACTTGGTAGCCTTTTGCCTGCTTTCCAAATGAAAAGTTAATAGTTGTCCCTCAGGTTTCCTTTAATACTGTATCTTCTTGATTCCATATCCCATCTACCGTATGAAGTCACAAATATGTATTTCCACCCAGGTAAAAGGTGATGAATCAATGCAATTCAGGTCAAATACCTGGAACGAGTCTATGTGAGGAGAATCAGTGTTTTACCAAGTGTCTTTCCAAAGCTAGTACATGCTTCTTCTGTAAGTGACTTCATCTGCAAAATCTTCAGATGCCTTTAAATGCACACACCTGCTAATTAGTAAAGTTTTGGGAGACTGAAACTGCATGGGAATATTTCTAGCAAGGGTAACAATACACTTCTGCACGCGATGCTGAGAAAAGAAATAGCTGTTACTTTAGCTAGTTTTTGTTCTTCAGAAAATTTAGCTCTATTCATCAGCTGTGCATTTTATGCAAGTAGTGAAGCTGAAGGTGACAACTATTTTGTCCAAAATTTACTGACTAGTCTCTCAATGATAATGTGATGTAATGATCAGTGGCAGTTATATTAGAATGGCCACTTACAGTTAAAAAAAAACAACAAACCAACCTGTTGAAAGAAAGGCATTTTTGTTGCAAAAAGAGGCAGTTACGAAATTACTGTGATAATCAGATAAATGTAACACCTTACATTACGGCTATCACCGACGCAGAAGGGGCCAATTTTGCTGTCTATAGTGTTGTTCTTTTTTATGTATGTTGCTATTATATGCAATTGCATACTGAGTGCTGTTCTCATCTTCATGTATGAAAGCAAACTTAATGCCGTTATTATGCCTTGAATAATTTTGATTTTTACAACAATCCAAACTGTAAGGCAAAGAAGAACAAGTGTATATGACCTAAGTACTTTGCATATCTTCTCTGCCAAGTGATACACCCACTCTCTCTTTCGAAATGGTAGCTGCACCTGCAGGCTTACCGACCTGAGGAAAAAAAAAAAAGAGAGAAAACAAAAGAAAAAAAAGAAACTACACTTCTTTTATTCAGAGGATGAAAATATTAGTCCCTTGTAATAAAACAAACAAACAAAAACCAAAAAAACCCTATGCACACACACACAAAACCCAAACAAAAAAACCCCAAAAACTTGCAGTGGCGCAATACAAAGAAAGCAGTCATAGAAAAAAAGATTTCCCCACATTAGATACCCTGCATCCCATTTTTGTTGTGTGAACCTACTGTGCTTCCACAACACAATCGACAATTTCCCTTAATTTCAGAGAAGTGGTGAGAAAGAGTGTGTTCCTGAGTGGTATAGTGTAGCACCTATATGGTAAAGAGCATTATTAATTCTCAGCATCTGAAAGAAGTTTTCAGAGTGTTCTCATCTCACAGCACTCAACACTAAGCTACAGGAAAATACAGTCAAGTCAGGCTGTCTGCCCACATATTGGCAGTAGACATATAGCATCGATTGTTACAAGAACCTCTCTAAGGTCAACAAAAAGTAAGAAACATACAAAGATCACCAAAATGTAAAACGAGAAATCCTACTGAAGATATTTCACCATTTTAATAGCAATAGAAGTAAAGTTTCAAAACTGTTCTTCTTTACACATATGTATATATTTCTGCATAGTCTCCCTATATGTATATAAGAAAGGTGAGAACAAATGAGGATGTTTAAAGTTTGACCAGAATCATAGAATCATTTAGGTTGCAAAAGACCTTTAAGATCATAAAGTTGAACCATTAACCTAGCACTGCCAAGTCCAACCACTGAAAAACATCCCTAAGCACCACATCTCCCTCTAGGGATGGTGACTCAACCACTCTGTTGTCAACAGCCTGTTCCAGTGCTTGACAACCCTTTTGGTGATGAAATTTTTTCCTAATCTTGTTATGCTCCTATTACTTGTTACCGTGGAAAAGAGACCAACATCCACCTCGGTACAACTTGTTTTCAGGTGGTTGTAGAGAGTGATAAAGTCTCCCCTCAGTCTCCTCCAGATTAAACACCACCACTAATTACCCTTCACAAGCTTTGTTGCCCTTTTCTGGACATGCCGCAGCAGCTCAATGTCTTTCTTGTAGTGAGCAGCTCAAAACTGGACACAGGATTCCAGGTGCAGCCTTACCAGAGCCGAGTACAGGGGGGTGATCACTGCCCTAATCCTGCTGGCCATGCCATTTCTGACACAAGCCAGGATGCTCTCAGCCTTCGTGGCCACCTGGGCACACTGCCAGCTGATATTCAGCTGGCTATTGGCCAGCACCCTGAGGTCCTTTTCCACCAGGCAGCTTTCCAGCCACTCTTCCCCAAGCCTGCCTGGGGTTGTTGTGACCCAGGCTCAGGACCCAGCACTTGGCCTTGTTGAACCTCATACAGTTGGACTTGGCCCATCAATCCAGCCTGTCCAGATGCTTTTGTACAGCCTTTCTACCCTCAAGCAGATCAACACTCCTGCAAAATTCACCATAACTCTTTGAGCCTGGCCATCTAACCAATTTTTTACCCAGTGAAGAGTATGCCTGTCCAAGCCATGACCAGTCAAGGAGAATCCTGCATTGCTAGACAGAATCATAATATGCTGAACTGTCTGGGCTAGGTGAAACAATAAATAACAGCATAAGGATGCTCTATTT
Source organism: Psophia crepitans (assembly GCA_013399095.1). Taxonomy (NCBI): domain Eukaryota; kingdom Metazoa; phylum Chordata; class Aves; order Gruiformes; family Psophiidae; genus Psophia; species Psophia crepitans. The sequence continues at coordinate 107,912 of VWZZ01008224.1, read as the reverse complement.
TTTTCCTGGCTTTATCTCTTTGCTCCTCCATTTTGCATTGTGTCTGAGACTACCTGTGCACCCTTCCACCCATCCTAACATGCTTTATATCATCACCTCACACAGCTGTTCTCTCTTTCTTGCCCTAATAACATATTGAACAGAAAATGCTGAATGGCATCTGATTATGAATATATTTTCAATGAATCTATAAGTCCAAGACCTCTTAATTTTATTAACTTTCTTGTTAGAAATGTCCTGAACTCTGTGGAAAACTGAACTGTCCTTGTAGGCCTGGTGCATGAAGTTGCCCAACACAGGATAGTCTCTGCTATAGCTAGCTAACCTGGTTCATTTATAGCCCTTATGCCCTACAATTAATTTAACTCTGTTCTCTGATTTGGGGCAAGAACCCTCCAAAAATACATGAAAAGTTGCTTATTTTAGAATAAACATGTTTTCATTTATAATGAAAAGCATTTGCTGTATTTGGTAATGAATTAACAAAACTGTAAAGGTGTGTTCGCCTTCGTGGCAAATCCAGTGGTTTCAGTCTGATCATCCGCAGCTTCAGACACTGACAGTGATCAGAACATGCTTCAAGCGTTCTTTGTCCTCCCAGCTCAGATGACCTCAGTGTACTGTTTCATATGCCACTATCCACCCTAGAAATAGTGGTGGACTGGAGAAAACAGGGTATCTTAGGGGGCAGGCTTTAGGCACTAGGAAACGGGCAGCTACCTGAGTCAGAAGGCTGCCAGAGGCAGCAGAAGTCCTGTTGTACCAATGCCTGTGGAAACACTGAGCAACACTTGATGTAAAAATATTTACCCAGAATAGCCCATCTGCTATTTCTAGTGAGAAAGGAGTCAGAATGCACGGGGGACTGAGACGGGAGAGATGAAGAAAGGCATTTGCTTTAAATAACCACAGCCTTCTGTAAACCTTTGTCTCAAAAAATGGCATGCTGTTGTCCTAAGGATTTTGTCCTCATCCTCAGGTGAGGTTTTGATTGAACCTACCCTGCTGAGAAGGTCTGATACAGCTTTCAAACTTAGAAAGCTACAAAGTTGATCAGAGGGATGGAGGATCTCTCCTACCAGGACAGGCTGAGGGAGTTGGGCTTATTCAGCCTGGAGAAGCGAAGGCTCCTGGGAGACCTAATTGCCACCTATCAATACTTAAAGAGGGCCTACAGAAAAGCTGGAGAGGGGCTGTTTACAAGGGCAGGGAATGATAGAACAAGGGGGAATGGGTTTAAGCTAAAAGAGGGGAGATTTAGATGAGATATTAAGAAGAAATTCTTTACTGTGAGGGTGGTGAGGCCCTGGAACAGGTTACCCAGAGAAGCTGTGGAGGCCCCATCCCTAGAAGAGTTCAAGGCCAGGTTGGATGGGGCTTTGGGCAACCTGGTCTAGTGTAGGGTGTCCCTGCCCATGGCAGGGGGGTTGGCCCTAGATGATCTTTGAGGTCCCTTCCAATCCTAATCACTCTATGATTCTATGTGAGACTTTAAAGCCCTCGAAGTAGCCCTCAGAAGCTGCATCTGCAGCAGTAAGAGAAGGTTGGTTTGGTTTAGTTTGGGGTCTTTTTCAGTTTTGGGTTTTTGTTTTTGTTTTTGTTTTTGTTTTTTTTCCTTTCTTTTCCCTAAATGCAAGTAGATTGCATTTTACTTTTATTTTTTAATGTGGATAATACTTCTCTGAAAACAACTCCCTAAAATGAAAGATGTCCTTGTGTCTCCAAATAGAATAAATGCCAACAGCAGCAATGTTTAGGCTGCAAGAGAGTACAGAGTTGTTCTGAATAGTTTCTAGAAACTGGGCCCAGACACTAAAGGCACATGTGAAATGTCAGAGTGACAGAGTGGGGCTGTGCGAAGAATGCACTCCCTGAAATAAAAAAACCCTGCACACAGCTGATGGAAACAATAAAGCATATGAAATTGTCCAGGAGAATGCCAAGGCACATCAGATCTGCACAGAGGAAGGATGACTTAACAGTAAAATAAATACAGCTCTCGTTTGCTTTAGTAGTTTTGACAGTCTATGTTATAGGCTATGTCAAAGACAGTCTATGGGGGAAACCGTCAAATTCAAGAAGGTCACAAAGTTATACTGCCCACTGTGCTGAATCAGCACAGTGGCATTTATCAAAGCACACAGGGTTCTCCTACAGCACAGAAAGCCTTCCTGGGCATCAGGAGAAATCTGGCAATTTTTTTTTGTTTCCTGCAGGCTCCTGGGTTTTGATGCCAGGAAGGGCATCTGCAGAAACTGGCTAAGAAAGTTGGCAAACCATGGGAAGTGCCAAGGAGAGTGATTTATCTCCTTCTAACCCATTTGTAGGAGATGTTTGTAGTAAAAAGGTCAGGGTAATGAAGTGTTTAACAAATAATCTTTTTTGTTTTTAAAAAAAAAGAAAATAAGAAAAATTGCAAACCCAAACTGAGACATTTAAGAATCAAGAATTGAAAACCACATTGAATCCTACTTTTTTTTTTCCCCATCATAGGCAGCATTCAAATAATTGTTTTGAAAATCCAGACTTCACAGGCTGCAGTTTAAATTTTGGGTTTTTTCCCCTCATAGAAAGTAATGGCAATAATATGAGAAATTTTCTACTTTCTTTCCTATAATTACTTTATTTTTACTTTAAAGTAATAGCCAATACAAGCACATAATAGAAAGTGTGCTTTAATTTGGGGTAGTTTGACTTCCTATTTGAAAGCAACTTTGCATAAAACCTCAATTTATGAGCTATGGTTGTTTCATAATTTATCACTCTGGAAGCTTTAGCTTTACATATTAGAAATAAATCTATGAGAAAAGGCTGAAGGTAAGAACTTTTTTTATGTTAACAGGATGTAGGTAATACACACAAGTTTTCAGGATCTAATTACACTACCCTTCCTCTGATTTTCACATGATGTTGGATTTGAGACACTGTCAGTGAAGTGAGTGGGACGATTTGCAAGTTCTTAAGCTCATGCAAAAAAAGTCTGAAAATCACCACATTCAGTGGGGCTAATAAAATGAATACTATTTTCTCAAGGGCATTCCCTGCCATATGGATCGCAAGCCCAGGGGTCTTAAGCCATACAGACATCAGTGTATTAAGTCTGCTTTTCACCCTAATAAAATCCATATACCTGTGGAGCGGTTTCTGTTTCTGAACAGGCTGTGAAGGCACTGTCACGCCCTCCTCGCCTTCCATCTGAACCCTGTGCAAACATACATTCTCTTTGATCTCTGAGGACTGAATTTACCCAGTGGCCCTCAACAGAAAGAAAATGTTGAAATATATCTTAGATGGTCAAAAAGTTTGGCAATTGCTGTTTCACTAATGATTTTTTGTATATTAGGAAAATATTTCTGGGAAAAAAGTAGTTATTCCTCTCTTCATCTTTTTCATGACAGAAGAAAGGTACTGAAAAACAAAGGCAAATCTCCAAAAACAGAGTGACAAAAATTGTTTGAATAGGACAGAGAGACAATCCCATATTTTTTGCTTTTTGGGCAGATAGAAGCAAAACCAGGAGGTAGGTAAACTTCTGTTTTCCTCCCTACCATCTCAGAATTTGTGAAAAGGCACTATGCAACTCTGATAGTAAACTAATGTTGTACTGACAACAGAGAGAGTGTTCTCCAGGACATGCATGGCTTACCTTTCAATTTGCAGATAAGGAAAAATTTACCTTAAGCTCCAAAATAATTACCAGATATGGACAAAGCACAGAGTCCGGTATCTGGCCGAACTCAGTGACTGTTTTAGGAAGAACAATTTTGCGATCCAATAATTTGATTTCATTCATCCCAATATTTTTTCCTACTGGCAGTAATATGCTGCATAGAAAAGGAGGGAAATTACTTACGTGAGAAGCAGAAGGAATTCAGTTAGGTAAAACTCACATTAGATGTTCAAAAGAAGTGTCATAAGCAAAATAAAACATTAAGATGGAGACAAATTCTTGGTAAAAGTTTCGTGTTTTGGGATGTTGTGTCATACCTTACAAAACCCTGCAGCCCTAGTTGGAGAATTCTTGAGATTTTTATATCTATTACAACATAAAACAAGAGTCTATCAGTTTAGGATTATTACCACAGTATGAAAAAAAAGTGTACTTAAATAGTTCATTATCTAAAGTGTTATGCTGGAGGGAGGAATGAGAAGATCACATACTCTACAAATAAGGTCTTTCATAATGAAGCTGTGGCTACCAGGCCAATTGTCTCAAGAGAAGCACCAGATCTGTTGTCCATGTGCTTGACAGGTGGTTTACACATGTGCCACAGAATTATCTATTTGGCATACTGTAAACTACCGTGCACGTGCAGAAATAATTATGCAGAATCTATGGAAGTGTGTGGTACTTCCAAGAAACTTTGAACCTATGAAGCTTATGATATAGACCATTTGTTTATCAGATACAGACACAATGTGTAAGTCCTTCCAATAGACCTACAGCTTCTTAAACTCACTTCACTTGTACATACTGCAAGTGTGGACACTTCCATTTGTAAAAACAATGCAGAAGAAAACAACCTTTTACAAAGGGGCATCATATCAGATGAAGTTGGCCCTCTAATACGATCTTTCTCTCTTTTTCTCTCTTGCACTCTGATAGTAAATAGTAAAGTAGATATCTTGACTTCAAAAGGCGAAAGTTAGTTCTGTTTGCATGCTTAAAATAGTTTACACTACCCTCTGCATTGCTTCTGCAGCTTTCTGAAGCTTACAAAGGTACTACTGCAACAATACATACAGAGTTATCGCTGCCAAAGGGTGCATATTCGGCCATGACTAACACACTGTTAAGGAAACCATAGGAGTTACATGGCTACGTCATTCTGATTTAGACTGATATGTGTGCTGCTGTTATGGGTTTACGTGGCAAGGTTTTAGTAGTGGGGGGGAAACAGGGGTGGCCGCTTCTGCGAGAAGCTTCTGGAAGCTTCCCCTGTGTCCAATAGAGCCAATGCCAGCTGGCTCCAAGATGGATCGCTGCTGGCCAAGGCCAAGCCCATCAGCAACAGTGGTAGTGCTTCTGGGGTAACACATTTAAGAAAAAATAAAAAAGAAAAAATAAAAACAACTGCTGGAGCTTTTTGCAGCCAGAGAGAGGAGTGAGAAGATGTGAGAAACTCTGCAGACACTTCACTCCGCAGTGCAGAAGGAGGGGGAGGAGATGCTCCAGGTGGAGCAGAGATTCCCCTGAGGCCCAAGGTGAAGACCATGGTGAGGCAGGCTGTCCCCCTGCAGCCCATGGAGGAGGATGGTGGAGTACAGAGACTCCACCTGAAGCCCATGGGGGACCTCATGCTGGAGCAGGTGGAGACACTTGAACAATGCTGTGACCCCATGGGAAGCCCATGCTGGGGCAAGTTCCGGACANTGGAGCAAGTTCCTGACAGGACCTGTGAATCCATGGAGAGAGGAGCCCGCACCAGAGCAGGCTTTCTGGCAGGACTTGTGACTCTGTGGGGGACCCACGCTGGAGCAGGCTGCTCCTGAAGATCTGCACCCTGTGCGAGAGACCCAAAGAAGCAGTTCATTAAGAACTGTAGCCCTTGGGAAGGACTCACATTGGAGCAGTTCATGAAGGACTGTCTCCCATGAAAGGGACCCTAGGCTGGAGCAGGGGAAGACTGTGAGGAGTTTTCCTCCTGAGGAGGAAGGAGCAGCAGAGGCAACGGCTGATGAACTGACCGTAACTCCCATTCTGAGTCTCCCTGTGCTTCTGGGGGGGGAGCAGAGAGACGTCGGGAGTGAAGTTAAGTCTGGGAAGAAGGGAGGGGTTTGGAGTAGGTGTTTTAAGGTTTGGTTTTATTTCTCACTGCTCTGCTCTGTGTTTGCTTGGTAATAAATCAGGTTAATTCCTCTCTAAGTCTGGTCTGTTTTGCCCAAGACGGTAATTAGTGAACAATGTCTCCCTATCCTTTTCTTGACCCATGAGCCTTTTGTTACACCTTTTCTCCCCTGTCTAGTTAAGGAGGGGGAGTGATGGCGCTGCTTTGGTGGGCACCTGGACTCCAGCCAGGGTCAACCCACCACAGCTGCTTATTAAAATGTTCTTGAATACGTATTTCTGACCAGCAATCTGTCTTCCAAAAACAATAATTGGCCTCACCTCTTTTGAATAGAAACATTTTTGGTTTAATGTACCTCCTTGCCAAAACTTGAAGGCATTCAATGTAGTAGAAGTTGTAGGAAACATAAACAGTTACACTCATACAAGTGAGCATTGCTTTGTAGACTTTTCCCTTTGTCTAGAGTTTTCTTTGTGATATCTGGCATTTCATTAAAGCTCAACCTTTTCACAGGTGGCCACAACTTGTATGTTTTTCTTTTTGTGGGCTCCTCATTTGAGCTGAAGGTCTGTAATTTTCAAGAGGGTCTAAGCGCTTGCAGCAGCTGATGTCAGCAGTACAATGATCTGATGATATAAGATACTATATAATACGAAGTCTCTAAAGGCTACCCTTTATGCTAGGTCCAAATATGCCATTAAAAGCTGTGTAAATGTATCAGTATGATCCTAGATCTGTCTGCTCACCATGAAATCTGCTCCTGTATATCCCAGAATCTTGCAGCAATATTGCGTGGAAGGCAGACAAATCATCAGAGACATTTTTACGGAAAGACTTAGCAAGGCAAAGCACTATGGCATATGTATACATCCCAGCTGCAGACTTCCTAGATAGGGCAGTGTGACAATGTCATGTTTGGGGCTGTGATTCTGCTAGACTACAATGTAGATGTAGTCTGCATGTAAAACAGGAAGTATGCCAGGAGGTATGAAGATAAATTAATATTTCCAATATTTCCTATCCTTTTTTCTAATTAATAATACCTGCACTCACATACTTTAGCAAAGAAGTTTATAGAAAAACTTATGAGGAAATCAATAATTCAATATATAACACAGTAGTGCAGTAAATACGCCTAGGGCCATATACTGAATGAAGATGATAAAACAAATCATTGCAATAGGGGTTCATTAAGTGAGCATTGAACACTGGAAAAAGTAGTATGTAATTATGAAATTAAAGATTGTATTGTTGTGTATTTACGCAAGGGTGCTATTACTGTTCCTGCAACAATTGCCAGCTATTGTCCACCATGACCTCTCTAAAAGGGTTATTTTCAGTTTCTTTGGAGGGCAAAACTACTCTGCAATGTACTTGGAAAATTTATTTTCACAGAAAAAAAGAATAATTACAATGCAAAATTCATACTATGCTCTTCCCATTTTATAATAACATGTTATTTGTCAGTTTAAAGAGCAAGTACGCCCAGTGGCAATAGGAGAAGTTCCAGAGGTGATCACAAGATTTGAGTGTCAGGGATCACTGAAACCAGACAAGCTAAAAAAGGCTTTTGCTTTTCCTCTCTCTGTACAATTTTGCCCTATAGCTGTGCTAAGCAAAAGTTTGTTATCCTCATAAATCTGACCCAGCTCTAAAAATTCTGCACAGCTTGATGACAGGAACTACCATACCACCTGTGCAGCTTGTTTGGCTTTTGTCAGCTCCTCTCCACTAATACTTTTAACATCCAGGTCAACTTCAAATTAGAATTACTTGTGCGGTCTAGATGAACTCTAGTTAATTCCCTGAACCAAAAATTCAAGGTCCATGAGTCAATTAAATCAAGGGCTGGATTGAGAAAGATTGTTCCCTCTTCACTATGAAGAATATCCATGCCTTTAACAGTGGCAGTAAGATGTACAAAATGTCTTTGACCTCTATTCTCTGTCAAGCTGATTATGCAAATTTTTGGTCCTTTAGAAAAATGCTTTCCCTCTGAAAACAAGCCCATACTCTAACCAGACAGTGATATTTGATTGACCCATAAATCTGTTAAACTAAGTGTCACTCAGGATTATCTGGAGGTTAATTAGAGAAGTACATCAAGAGATTTTTTATTTTGGTTCATAATGAAAGTCTTTCTTTAAAGGGTTAAGTCCGTTAGATTCAAGATCACGCTTTCATTCTGCTCTGGAAATAGCCCTGAGTTTTTACACTCTGGAGGTAACTATGTTTTTATTCAGGACTGTAAACAAATAAATGAGGTTATAAGTAATAACTTATCGCCTGACTGATCCAGATTTTCATTTGTATGGTTTGGTATAGCCAATTTCAGAACAATTTGATTTAAATGGTCACTGGTGATCAGTGCTTTCTGAGTCATGGTTTTATCTTATGTGACTGATAAAGATACTGAGCCAAGGAAAATATGCATCAGACATATTTTATTGATTCGAGGGTTTATTTACATTTTGGAAAAATTACAACAAACAGCACTCTGCTTGTATGAACTAGAAAAGAGAAACTTGCTTTTCCCACCTTTCTGTCAGCCAGTATTTATTGCTATGGGCTTTTTTTTTTTTTTTTTTTTGTTATTTTAGCTACGGCAATACAAATCTAAACCAAAGTCAGAGTAGATTCTCCAAATTTTGACCCCATAATTAAGAGACAAATTCTTTCAGACAGACAGCACAGAGGCAAAACTTGTAGAATATCAGAATGACAGTATCAGTACTACTGTTACTACTGCTTGTTGTGAACATTGCAGTACCTGCAACTTTGAATTCAGAATTGCTTTGGCATTGGTTAGAATACTCACAGTGCCATAACTTGCTGCTGCCACTGATTTCTTGATTAATCAACTTCTCTTTTTGGACTCTTTATAATAATTAAGGGGAAATCCCTATCAAAAGGGTAAACCTGAAATGGCAGGTATTTATGTATAGATTTTGTTCTCTGCTCACCAAGATCACCAGTTCATTGATGAGATAAAAGTGACACGATACTTCCACTGCCCAAAAATTTGAAGCTATTTTTCTAAAATCTTTTTTCAGAATAAAATATCTCACGTTACTGCCAGTGTAAAGACACTTTAATTTTCAAGGTTACTTTAAAGGGTTGCAAGTTTTGCTTTGCTGGAATATTTTTTTTTTTTTCTGGGAGGGAAGTTGAACATCAAACTTAATAACTCAGTAGCATTTTTGCTACTTTTGCCTTTCGAGAAACAGTATCTTCATCTAAGTATTTTAACTGTGTCTAGAAAGGAACATGCAGAAAAACAAACCATGCTTAAATTTCTGGAAAACATATGCACAACATAGAATTAATGCAAACTGGAAACTGAGTTGTTAAGAAAACTTTTCCACCTACAATGCTAGTGTTAAGTGTGACAGGTTCTTGCAGGATGTCCCAAACAACGTGTATCTCATTGGAATATGCACAATTCCCAAAAAAATTTTGTCGGGAAGTTCTACATTAAGATACAAGCTTTGCTTCTTATTTGAGAGAGGTAACTACTGACTTAATATACACGGCAGAAGAATTTTGAGTCATTCTCACAGAATAGAATTACATTGACTTCGAATTGATTCTATAAGCAGTTCAGTGCCCTCACCCCCTGAAGTCTGTAGTGAGATCCAAAAGCCTTCCATAAGTTACAGGAAGATATCTTTGATCATGCTTTATACTTCTATTAAACATACAGACAGCTAAATTGTTTAAAGCAAGGAGTATAAGAAATTGAGTTTGCGTTTAATGTCTTTGTATGATCCATATGTAAGCTTCAACTTTTAGGAGACTTATTCAGAAAAAATCTACTGAAAATTCATGTAGGTATGTTTGATTGTTATACTGTATTTTAAAACTCTTCATCCTACCTATATCTTTGGTTATTTATGATATGATTGCAGAATGGTTGAGGGTTGAAGGGACCTCTGCAGTTCATCTGGTTGAAACCCTTGCCCAAGCAGGGCAACCTACAGCCAGGTGCCGAAGACCATGTTCAGACAGCTTTTCAGTCTCTCCAAGGATGGAGATTCCACCACCTGTGCCCATGCTCCAGCACCCTCACAGTGAAAAAAGTGTTTCCTCATGTTCAGAGGGAACCTCCTGTGTTGCAGTCTGTGCCCATTGCCTCTGGTCCTGTCACTGGGCACCACTGAAAAAAACCCTAGCTCTATCCTTTTTCCGCCTTCCCTTCAGGTATTTATATACATTGATAAGTTTCCCCTGCGTGTTCTCCAGGCTTAACAGTGCCAGCTCTCTCAACCATTCCTCTTAGGAGAAACACTCCAGTCTCTTCATCACCTTTGTATCTCTTCATTGGTTTCTCTCCAGTATGTTTACATCTCTCTTGTACTGGGGAGTCCAGAACTGGACAAAATACTCCAGGTGGGACCTCACCAGGGCTGAGTAGAGGGGAAGGATCCTTTCCCTTGATCTGTTGGCAACACTCCTCCTAGGGCAACACAGGACACCATTAGCCTTCTTTGCTGCAAGCCCACATTGCTGGCTCATGTGATCATGTAAATCACATTTTCATCATAATGGAAAATTTGTTCAAGAGGAAAAAGAAAATTAAGGATATTTCTAGAGGATTGACTGAGACCATTTCTGCTAAGAAATGCCACAGGAGAACAACACAGAAACAACTTAGAAACTCTCATTATGAACTTTCTTGGAGAACAAAAAGTACTGTTGTACTTTGCAATTTACAGTTTGTGAAAAACTACTGAAAAGAGTTTTAAAGTTGTCACGGAACACCAGTCACTTTTGGGAACAATAATGCTTGCAAATAGTTATTTAGGACTCTTTCCCAGCCCTCATCAACAACTTCCTTCTGCTGATAGCCATCAGTTCTCTGAAAAGAAAACTTATTCTTCTACAGAGCAACTGAATTGCGAGGAAAAAAATTCAGGTCCACATTACACATGACAGTTTAATGGGTGCAGTGGAAATGGAAAGCCTGACATCACTCGAATGGGATTTTAAAAAAAAAAAAAAAAGAGAAAAGAAAAGGATATAACCCTTTATTTCCCTCCTTTACTTTAGACTTACTGAGAGGACCGAAATCTCACTAGGAGCTGCCTGTAAGTCTGAGCGGTGTATCCTGCTGCCTGACTCTAACCCAGTCCAGTCCCATCCCTGGAGCAGCGAGTGGGTTTGAGCCCAACTTTTGTGCCGTGTGATGAGGCAAGAACCACTGTGTCAGCTCTTTAAGCTCCTTATCCACCCAAACTGAAACAAATTCGATTAATTACTCTGTTTAAACCTTCAATGCTGACAACAGGCAGCCAGGCCCGAAACCACTGTCCTTCTTGCCCACGATCCTGAAATCACAGGTGCAGCCTAACGCAGAGGTCTTGGCCCCGCAGCTCCAGCTCCTTCCCCTCTGAGGGGCCTTTGCTTTTTGCTACCCTGATGTTCCCTCCATGACTCCACCAGTCCCTGCCCCGCCACACATCAATGATTTTTCAGCACTCAGAGAGACAGGAAAAGAGCTGTAGCAGGAAAGGATAACCGTTTCTGTTTTTTAATTAAGGGCTGGTGGTTTGGTGGCCCAAACTGCAGTGTTTAAGCCAAGAAGAGGTTAGAATTTCAATGAGTCAGGAACCAAAATTTATCTAAATGCCTTAGCAAAGTTGAGCTCTTGTATTTTAGAATTTGCTGCAAGAAATTAAAACTGGCCATTAAAAAAAATATGCATATACTATTTTTTTTTTAAAAAAGTTAACTCCAGTGATATAAATGACATCTTTTTATTAGCACTGGTTCCCACATTTTTACCAGCTTTAGTGACCACAGTTTCAAAAGTAAGATCGATGTTTATTGTTTAGAATTATGTTATAGAAAAAAACAATATTTAATATGTTCTTGTACCAAATTGGCAACTTTCCATTGTCAGGAGTAAAACCAGAAAGAAGAACATATATTTAAAATCTCCCTGAACTAGAACTAGAATTTCTGAAAACTTTAAAAAAAAGCAATGAAGACTTATCAAAAATCATATGCGTACCGATGAGTGCCTGCATGCAGGCATGCACACGTGTTGTGTATGTGTTGCAAATAAAACAAAGTCAAATAAAGAAATGATATGACAGTACCTCTAAAAGGCTTTTAGTCTTCATGCTAATGTCCTCAATCTCCCAGATCAGATTAAATTTTTCATTATGTAGTGTGATGTTGTTTCATGCTGAAAAGTAGATACAGAGGACCAGTGTTGTCCCAACTGCTTTGCATCAGGGAAAATGCACACCTACAAGGGGCTTATGTGGTATATTTGGATGGAAAGATTTCATTTCTTGTCCATATGTGTGTTCAGCAAGCTTTCTTTTGTTCTTCCCAGTGAAAATGTGCCACATACATTTTCCATGGTAAGTAGAAATTTAAGAATAATTCTGTAGTTAAAAACACTTAAGAACTTGCAAGAATTAAAAACATACTATTTTATTTGCAAATCATTCTGACTTAGGAAAAGGAACTGATTAGCTGATTAGCTGAATGGATACATACATATAGGATAGGTATGTATGCATGTGTATACACAACTGCATATACAAAGAAACATACATATATCTATATAAATACGTTTTTACATGTAGATGTGTAACATGTACATCTCTATCGAGAAAGATAAAGGAGAGCTATTTGTTGATTGTTTTTAATATTTTGGCACTACATTTAATTTGTTATAGTCCTTCGGTGCTGTCACAGTAAAACTACTGCCACATAAATGAAGAGATATACTTTTGAAATCATAGAATTGTTTTGGCTGGAAAAGACCTTTAAGATCATCACATCCAACTATTAACCTAGCATTGCCAAATCCAACCAAAAAACCATGTCCCTACGCACCGTATCTACGTATCTTTTAAATGCTTCCAGGGATGGTGACTCAGCCACTTCACTGCACAGCCTGTTCCAGTGCTTGACATCCCTTTTGGTGAAGAATTTTTCCCTAATATCGGATCTAAACGTCCCCTGGCAGAACTTGAAGCCGTTTCCTCTTGTCCTTATTACCTTGGAAAAGAGAGCAACACCCACCTCAGTACAATCTCCTTTCAGGTAGCTGTAGAGAGCGATGAGGTCTCCCCTCAGCCTCCTTCTCGCCAGACTAAACAATCTTCATTCCCTCAGTCAGTGCTGGTAAGGCTTGTTTTCTAGATTTTTCATGAGTTTCATTGCTCCTCTTTGGACACGCTCCAAAGATCCAGTGTATCCCTACCTCCCTGCTGCACTGGAATGCTTTAACAGTGGTTCATGTTGCATGGGCCTTCTTACCCTAAGGCAGTTCTAAGTAGGAACATTTAGTTCTCTGCATCATTTTTAAGGATAAATATATTTTCACTGGAGACCAGGCTAATCTCCTAACTCATTTCTTTTAAGCATTTTACAACTTGTAAACACTCATTCTGTACGACATAAGATCTATCTCAGTTAACCCTGATTGAAATGTTCAGTTTTACTACTAGTTTCTCTGTGGGCCCTATTAAATTCATTATTTCACTGCCTTACAAACTCCAAAGACCATATTCTCACAATATATATTTGACAAAATTTTTAATGTTTTGAGGACAAATTTAAGGCATGGTTTAGGTAATCCACTAAAAGTCGTATAGGAGAAAAGTGTCAAAGGAGGTGCTATGCCCCTACCACCTGGTTGTTATTCAGTGTCTTTATCATTATACAGTTTTCTGGTGAGTCATAGGTGGCCTGGATCCAGCAATCAACAGAATTATTCAGGTGCTAAAATTATGCACAAGATGAAGTATATTGCAAGATCAAAGGTTCAGTGTGCTTACCAATTTATGGACAGTATAGTGGGGAGGCTAGGTAGAGGTCAAGGAGAAATTAAAATTTTCATGACAAGGTGTGGTATGTGTGATCCTGAGTGTGATATGGTAATTGATCCTGAATCATTAAGATTAAGAAAGAGTTATGGCTAAATTCACTATACTAGAAGACCTATTGCTTGAGAGTTTTTTCTTTTTTCTGTTGAGCTCAGTTAACTTTCAGCTACAACTTTAGACACACATATTACTCTTACAGTCTGAGGAAACAATTAAATTTTATTGCGCAATTTGTATCCCCCACAGAAGTGATATAAATCTCTATCTTTTTCTCTTGGAAAGTAGAGGTAATTAAATTTATAGTAAAGAAAGAATTAATTCATCTTAATTGTTGCAAGTTAGTATTAGAGACTGATATGAATGGCATAGACACGAATGGAAACCAAAATGTTGCTGAAAATAGAATACATCAGTAGATGTGGCTGCACAGTCCATCCCAGTCGTGCTGGAAAAGCTTAAGAATGTAGAAAAAAAGTCCTATAACAACTGTTTCAGCTCTGCCATCTTCACTGTCATGTGGATTTTTTCCCAACCTCAACACAATGTGTTATTGCTAGGATTAGAGAAATGCAAGACATAATTTTTGTAATGCACTTTGATAAATGGCTTTAGTTTGAAAATCAAATTAAAGCACAAAAGTTTGTGATTTTGGTTTTTTTTTTTTCCTGAATCCCTATAAAAAGTTGCTGAACCTATTTGAACCTCATTGAACTTGATGGAAAATAAAATAAGCACTAAGAAAAGGGAAAGAGGACATATTTTCAACTATTTTAAACAGGAATATTTACTATTTTCCAAAAATGTGTTGTACAAATATCATTTAGTGTCTTTTCTCCCTTGTGAAATGCAGACTACTGTTTTGTATAACCTAGAATTTAAAAAGGACAGTTTTGATTTTCTTAGTGAAATAACTTAATTACGTTCTACAATACTTACTTATATAAAGCAACAAATTGAAGTGCTTTTCCTTCAAAATAATGATGATGGTGATGTTTATAACAATAACTAATTAAAATAACGTTTCAGATTACATATAAATTATGCTGACTCATGAATGCTGTGACTTAGTAGTAAATAGAAATTGAAATAAGTAGAGTTTGAGATAGATAGATAGATAGATAGATAAAAGGATGGTTTGATGTTGAGATATCCAGAAAAAAATTATTGTAAATTCAGTACTGTTTGATGGCATTGGACTGATGAATATTTTTTTGAAGGTGTTATTAAATGTTAAGCAATTAAAAAAAAAAAAGATTGTGAAGAATAAATAGGTAAACCTGCTTACCAGTAGATGAGAAGCTGAAGCTGAAGGAATTTAGATTATATACTTTATTTATTAGTTGCTCTAAAGCCAGTCAACAGGTACCAGGTATCTTTTTTTAAATTTTCTTTTTTTCTAGTGAAGTGAATCCTACTTTATTTGTTCTTAAAAATATATATATACACATAAATCAGATATATATATTGAAATATCTTTGGCAAGATAAGAAATGCATTGAATTGAGAGTATAGAAACTAAGAAGTATTTTTCTTATCCTTGTTCTTTTAGCAAAATCAAGTTAACACTTTGGAGTTGAAGTCAACCAAGATAGGCACTGTCTGAGCAATGCTGCTGAGACTAAAGGGTCACAGCTCTAAAGCAAATCTATTATTCTACAGATTATGATAGGTAAGAACTTACAAGATCTTTGTCAGGTGAAAATTTGCCAATGAATTTAAGTTTAATAAAATCCAAAATACAATGTTAGTAAGAATGTTTTGTATATATATTTATTTTATAAAAAACCATTAACAAGGGTTTTCTCTTACACAAATATTCTCTTACACTGTTTTAAACATGAAAGTAAATATTATCTGATGGCATCAAAATATAAATACCAAATGAAGTAACAAGAAGGGCTTTTATAAATACATTGCAGATAAAACTAATACTAGATGCAATGTAGGCCCGCTGTTGAATGGGGCGGGTGCCCTGGTGACTGAGGATGCAGAGAAGGCAGAGCTACTGAATGCATTCTTTGCCTCTGTCTTCACTGCTGCAGACTCTCCCCAGGAGCCCGAGACCCCTGAAGACTCAGAGGAAGTTGGGGCTAAGGATGAGCTACCCTGGGTTGATGAGGACTGGGTTAGGGAGCAGTTAGCCAAGCTAGACATCCGCAAGTCCATGGGCCCTGATGGGATGCACCCGTGAGTGCTAAGGGAGCTGGCGGAGGTCATTGCCAAGCCGCTCTCCATCATCTATAGTAAGTCATGGGAGACAGGAGAGGTACCTGAGGACTGGAGGAAGGCTAATGTCACTCCAGTCTACAAAAAGGGCAAGAAGGAGGACCCGGGTAACTACAGACCGGTCAGCCTCACCTCCATCCCGGGAAAGGTGATGGAACAACTTGTCCTTGGCACTGTCTCCAGGCACATCAAGGACAAGAAGGTTATTGGGAACAGTCAGCATGGTTTTACCAAGGGAAAGTCATGCTTGACCAACCTGATAGCCTTCTATGAGGATGTAACCAGGTGGATGGATGATGGAAGGGCGGTAGATGTGGTCTATCTTGACCTCAGCAAGGCATTTGACACTGTCTCCCACGGTATCCTTGTGGGCAAGCTGAGGAGGTGTGGCCTGGATGATCAGGTAGTGAGGTGGATTGTGCGCTGGCTGGAGGGCAGATGTCAGAGGGTTGTGGTCAATGGGGCCGAATCTAGTTGGAGGCCTGTGACTAGTGGAGTCCCTCAGGGGTCGGTGCTGGGTCCGGTACTATTCAATATCTTCATCAGCGACCTTGATGAGGGAACGGAGTGTACCCTCAGCAAGTTTGCTGATGACACTAAACTGGGAGGAGTGGCTGACACACCAGAGGGATGTGCTGCCATTCAGCGGGACCTAGATAGGCTGGAGAGCTGGGCGGGGAGGAACCTGATGAGATTCAACAAGGACAAGTGTAGGGTCTTGCACCTGGGAAAGAAGAATCCCATGTGCCAGTACAGGTTGGGGACTGACCTGCTGGAGAGCAGCGTAGGGGAAAGGGACCTGGGGGTCCTGGTGGATGGGGGAATGACCATGAGCCGGCAGTGTGCCCTGGTGGCCAGGAGGGCCAATGGCATCCTGGGGTGCATCAGAAGGGCTGTGGTCAGTAGGTCGAGGGAGGTCCTCCTCCCCCTCTACTCTGCATTGGTGAGGCCGCATCTGGAATATTGCGTCCAGTTCTGGGCCCCTCAGCTTAAGAAGGACAGGGAGCTGCTAGAGAGAGTCCAGCACAGAGCCACTAAGATGATTAAGGGAGTGGAACATCTCCCTTATGAGGAAAGGCTGAAGGAGCTGGGTCTCTTTAGCTTGGAGAAGAGGAGGCTGAGGGGTGACCTCATCAATGTTTATAAATATGTTAAGGGTGAGTGTTGGGAAGATGGAGCCAGGCTCTTCTCAGCCTCACTAAGCGATAGGACAAGGGGCAACGGGTGCAAATTGGAGCACAGAAGGTTTCGGGTTAATGTGAGGAAAAACTTTTTTACTGTGAGGGTGACAGAGCACTGGAACAGGCTGCCCAGAGAGGTTGTAGAGTCTCCTTCTCTGGAGACATTCAAAACCCGACTGGACGCGTTCCTGAGTGATGTGCTCTAGGTGGCCCTGCCTTGGCGGGGGGGGGTTGGACTAGATGATCTTTCGAGGTCCCTTCCAACCCTTATGATTCTGTGATTCTGTGATTCTGTGAAGTATGAAACTGGGCAGTGTAGGGAAATTTTCTCCCAGAGATCCTAATATGGAACAGTAGCTTCATGTAGGTTCTGGTTACTGTATTCTTATCTGGGTCATACAAATTTATCATTAAAAAGAGTCTAAATATGCAGAGATCTTTGCCATAAAATCCTGCGATGGGATTAGACCTGTATATAAGGCATACTTTTCATTAAATTTATATGGTATTAATAGTTTGGCACAGTATGGTTCAAAACCATTCAACTAATTTGAAGTAATTACAGAGAAGTTTCATTATATTAGCAATATTAACAAATATTGCCTTATTGGAAGGCTTTTAAGGGATTAATCAGTTTAATTACCCTCTGCAAAACATGACATGCTGACTTAGTATAATTTTACAAAGACAAGACAACATATGTATGATGATGTATTTGTCAAATTCTTCAGTAGAGAAAGCCAAAGGTATAGAAGATTTAGAGCATGGAAATGAATACACAGAAGAATACTTAGCAAAAGATAGTGCAAGACATAAAACATCAGAAAAACATAAAAACAGTAAGATCTGAGGAAGATAGTAAAATATATTTTTTTGCCTTTTGCTTTTTTTTGGCTTATTGGTGCATTTGTGGGTCTTTAATATCTCCACATACAAATCAGACACCTGTATGCTCATAAGACCTTCCAGGATTTGTTTTAGCCTATGGGTTTCTGATATGTGCATACAAAATAATGAAAAAAAAGGTACACAAACAGATTTAAAACCCAAGTTTTTACATGCATACACAAAATTACAAAGACTATACATGCTTTTAGAAAAGGAATTTCCTCTTTAGAGCATATATTAATCCAGGAACCTAAATAATGTGATTTCATCACTCAGTGCTGTTTGAAATGGTGACATCATTTACGTAACAAGAATGAAACAGAGAAACACTAGCCCATGATTAGGAGAGTCTGTAATTTTATGCATGATGGTATAGGTTGCAAGAAATTATTGTACTGAATTACGTGTCTGAAAATATGGGCTAGAAATGACATCTTTTCTATTACTGAAGGAGTCTTCAGGCCTTCTTCTGTCATTAGCTGTCTTCCCTGCTTGTGCTTCATGATTCATAGGGTGATGAAAATCTTGGTGCAGCTAGTGAATTCTTCAGCTAGGTCAGCTTTCAAGTAGTGCAAAGCAGTCAGAATGTGCATATATAATGCACTTTTTTATTTAATTAACAAATGCCCTCTATTAATTTGATTTTTTTTTCCTAATAAAAGTACGTAAAACCAGATGTGGTGGCAAACAGAGCACGATTTTAGGAGACTCTGAATGTCTTTGACTCTACTGAAATCTGAAATAATTTGTATGCATGATCCTAAACATCTGATTCTGGAAATTTGAGCTTAAATTAACATAAATAAGATTCAGCCTGTGTTAAGTCTGATGTCTACATTGTCATTGTCTGTGAAGAAAATGGCATCTTAAAATGTGAATAACTGCTTTTTAAGAAGGTATACTAAAGCTTTAAGATTTCACATCTCCAGTTAAAATAAACATGTACGAATAATTCTTTGCATGTCAGTCTGTGCATGGCTAGTATACATGCAGCAGAACTGCAAATAACTGCATGTAAGTATCTGGTAGGAATTAAAGGACAATTACAACATTCAGTTGTGCCCTTTCACTTTTGTATCTGTAATTTTAACCAAAATTTCAGAAAAAAGTGACATCTAAATGTAAGGCTTCTAGCATACCTAATCACTTCAGCACCATCTTGTAATACCATTAAAAACTGCACAAAAAACAGCTGTAGAATGTATGTAGTTAGACATATTTCATTCCTGAATGTTGATGAATTTTTGTCATCTGCTACCAACACTGCCCATTTTGGTGTACCTTCCTGCTGATAAAGTCTCACTAGGTTGGTGAATAACTGTCATTTTATGTAAGTGCAATTTTTCAAGTGTCAAATTTTGAAGCAGCTGCTGTTTAAACAGCCACCTATGCTGTTGATGGAGTCAGATTGAAAATGTAATAAATAGGATATGTTTTCAAGCAGAAATAAAAGTTCTGAATAAAAGTGCATACTGTATATGTTCAGACCAGTTGCTTCACTGTTTCCCAGTGATTTACCTATTGTTTTCATTCTTTCTCCATCAGAAGAAAAACCCACTTCTGATTTGGATATTTTCAGAAAAACTTTTATTCAGCTGAAGAAATTAATGCTGCTTTCTTGACCAGAAATTGTCTGAACCTTCTTAAATTCCACTCACTGGGAAAGTTTTCATAAGAAAAAAGGAGATAACATTTGTCAGGAAAATTATTTCATGTATGCCACAACACTCCTGATCAAACAGAAAGGAGAGCGAGAGAGAAGCTGCAGAATAGCAGAGTTGTGGTCAGTGCTTTTCTTCACAGCCTGATTAGTTCATTCTTGAAGATTCCTGGAGTGTGAATGACCCCGAATTGTCTTCTTACACCCATTATAAAGTGTCCCAGAGTTCAACAGTCCTGCTCACACAGTTTAAAAAATGGAGTAACCTGAAGTAAGCCTTCAATCCAACAAGCTCTACAGACCAGCGAAACAGGCTTTTTTAACTTTTAGTGGTAAGCTGTCTTGTCTGCATCCTGTAAAACTAACTCATGCGAGAGACCTGACCTCTTACCCATCAGCGTCCAAATTCTTATCTTTGCATGAGTACTTCTACTGTCTTATGCCTGTAAGATTTAGAAACTGTAGGCTCCAAAGAGAAGGAGGTTGGGTGAGAGATTTGCTATTTAAATTTTTTTCGCTGTCGAATTTATCACAGGAAGTAAGACAGCGTAGCTAAGCTTCAGGGCCTGTGTAAACTGCTTAGTGACAAGCAGAGTACATAGAATCATAGAATCATGGAATGGTTTGGGTTGGAAGCCACCTCAAAGATCACCTAGGTCCAAACCTTCTGCCATGGGCAGGGACACCTTACATTAGGCTAGGTTGCCCGAAGCCCCATCCAACCTAGCCTTGAATGCTTCCAGGCATGGGGCCTCCACAGCTTCTCTGGGCAACCTGTTCCAGTGCCTCACCACCCTCACAGTAAAGAATTTCTTTCTATGTCCAATCTAAATCTCCCCTCTTTTAGCTTAAATCCATTCCCCCTTGCCCTGTCACTCCCTGTCCTTGTAAACAGCCGCTCGCCAGCTTTCCTGTAGGTCCCTTTTAGGTATTGGAAGGCTGCAGTTAGATGTCCCTGGAGCCTTCTCTTCTCTAGGCTGAACAAGCCCAACTCCCTCAGCCTGTCCTGACAGGAGAGGTGCTCCAGCCCTCTGATCAACTTTGTGGCCCTCCTCTGGCCTTGCTCCAGCAGCTCCATGTCTTTCCTGTACTGGGGACCAGAGAGCTGGATGCAGTACTCCAGGTGGGGTCTCACAAGAGCAAAGTAGAGGGGCAGAATCGCCTCCCTCGACCTGCTGGCCACACTGTTTCTGATGCAACCCAGGACACGGTTGGCTTTCTGGGCTGCCAGCGCACACTGCCAGCTCATGTTGAGTTTTTCATCAACCAGCACTCCCAAGTCCTTCTCCTCAGGGCTGCTCTCAATCCATTCTCCGCCCAGCCTATAGTTGTGCTTGGGACTGTGCTGACCCACGTGTAGGACCTTGCACTTGGCCTTGTTGAACTCTCCATGCAGATCTCACAGGCCCACCTCTCAAGCCTGTTAATGTCCCTCTGGATGGTATCCCTTCCATCCAGCCTGTCGACTGCACCACACAGCTTGGTGTCGTCGGCAAACTTGCTGAGGGTGCACTTGATCCCACTGTCCATGTCACCGACAAAGATGTTAAACAGTGCCGGTCCCAGTACCGACCCTTGAGGAACTTGTCACTGATTTCCATTTGGACATTGAGCCGTTGACCACAACCCTTTGATTGTGGCCAATGGCATTGCTGATTTCATGTCAATCATTTATTTGCCGTTCCATAGGGTGTGTTTCCAAACTCACTGATAGCATGAGATTGGCCACAAGATGAGAATTTCAGAAGCCTGGGAAGGTTCCTGGGAAAAAAGGATCAAAGACAAAGCCATCCACACATAGCAGTGAAGTCCTTCTTTCCAAAACACTTTATCTATGAAGCCAGTTGCCATGGCTTCCCCTTTTCCTCTTCTTTCTCCTCCTCCTTCCTTTGGTCATTTTCCTTTACTTTCTCTCCAAAATCACTCCATCTGCTGCTTCCAGAATACCATGCAGCCATATGGCTCTTCAGTGTGGTTATCTGATGCTAAAATTATGTTCCAAGTCAGTAACCTGCTTCTCCCTGTGCAAAATCCCCGCTATATACTGTATCCTTTCAGTGTCCTGCTTCAGAAAACTTCCTACCATGTAGATGTAAACGAGTTTACCAACTTCCTTCAAAACATGCTCAAAGTGCTGCTGAAGCGCTGCTTCAGAAATCTTGCGTAGAAGCAAGAATCCACCTGGTAGTCCTTCCTGGAGGGCTGCTTCAGTTGTCCATGCTTTTTTCCTACACTCTTATGCCCCCTAATCTCCCCAGTCTCCAATCACAAGAATATCAATGGGGCACAGGTTTCATTCTGCCTTAGGCCATACTGTCTGTGGGCCTTGACACTTTCTTAGATCTATCTAAGGCTCTTTCCAGGGATGAATACCACTGTTCCTGCCCTGAAGCTTCCCTTTTCTACTGTCTCCTTAGTCTGAGACTGCTCCTCTCTTGAGGAAGGCTAGAGATACCCATCTGTAGTCGAAGCAGTTATCCCGTTCAGCCAGGAGCAGCACACACATATACATGGCTTCTGTACTCATAGACAGATGTATTAGAGCTGGCTCCTTCTTACAGTAATCACGCACTTTTTTTGACATGCCGAAAGAATCTTACTGCTGTCCACTACAAAACATTTAAGATATGAAGTGCAAGCAAACAGGCACTTGGTTAGGATTCAGACTGATAAGCCAGTCTGTATATCATCACATCAGTCTAGGGACTGCTCGCTGCACTGGGAGATTACCAAAACTGAAGAAAGATTTACAGACAAGCAAATTTGTCTGAGAGTACAGGGTTTGATTAGTTAGGATCCACAGGTTAAAAAAAATTGCATATAGGTGACCTGTGATTACTGAGGCATATGTGTTTGGGACATAGTCCTGTCACAAGCGATAGAGAGACAAGTTGCTCTTTCTTGGCAGTCTGGAAGTTGTCAGAGCCCACACAGAATTAAAAGACATCTAAGGGCCTTCTCCTGCCTTTGGTCAAGAATGAATTGCTGTGAGAAAGATAGAGACCATAATACAGGTTTGCTCACCTTTAGAGTCAGATGAAAAAATGGAGATTGCTACTTTAGGACTGAGATAATGTACATTAAACAAAAGGAAGGATTGCTACTGTCTCTTGCTGTAAAGTTCCAGGGTTTAAATCCAGACAATGACACTTCTACCCGTGGACTTACGAAATAGACCAGTATTAGAGTATGTGAATGAAGACAGGACATCCCACCCAATGTATGAACACATACAACTGCGTATATTACTAGACATGCACATATAAAACACATTCATACACGTGAGTTATACATAGTTATATATACTCATGTACACATATAGACAGACAGACACGCACACGTATTTCTTGCTTGTAGCTGTTGTACTATTTCATTATTTCAAGGAATACCATTCTTCTATTCATTTTGAAGTTTGTTCATTTTCAGAATTTTTTTCCCTCTGATGATACCTGTGCAGAACTCACTGGCACTGAGTTAGAATTTACTATTCATGAGACGGAGTGCTTGCTTAAAGACTATAAATTCTAAGAAAAAGCATTTTTACGTTCTTTCTGCCTCTGGATCAGCATTAACATAATGAAGTTCAGCAAGGCCAAGTGCAAGGTCCTGCACTTGCGTCAAGGCAATCCTCAATATCAATATAGACTGGGGGATGAATAGATTGAGAGAAGCCTTGCAGATACCTGAGATACTGGGTGGTGTAAAACTGGGTATGAGCTGGCAATGTGCACTTGCAGACCAGAAAAAAGTGTGGCCAGAAGGTTGAGGAAGGTGATTCTCCTCTACTCCACTCTTATGAGACCCTCAACTGGAGTACTGTGTCCAGTTTCAGAGTCTCCTGTGCAAGAAAAAAATGGAGCTGTTTGAGTGGGTCCAGAGGAGGGCCATTAAAATGACCAGAGGCCTGCAACATGAAGAAAGGCTGAGAGAGTTGGGGTTGCACAGCCTGAAGAAGAGAAGGCACGGGTGACACCTTATTGCAATCTTTCAGTATATAAAAAGGGCTTATAAGAAAGATGGAGAGAGACTTTTTACTGAGATCTGTAGTAACAAGACAAGGGGAAATGGTTTTAAACTAAGACACTTTTAACGATGATGATGGTGAGACACTGGAACAGGTTGCGTGGATGCCCCATCATTGGCAGCATTTGAAGTTGTGTTAGATGGGGCTTTGAGCAATTGGATCTAGTTATGGTAGGGGGCTTGGACTAGGTGATCTTTAAAGGTCCCTTCGAATACAAACAATTTTATGATTCTATGATCAAAAACTTCTTTGCTCTGAGTGTGAAAGAGCACTGGAACAGGCTACTCAGAGAAATTGTGGAGTTTCCTTCTCTGGAGATATTTAAAACCCTCCTGGACATGATCCTGTGCAACCTGTTGTAGGCGATCCTATCTTAGCATGGGGGTTGGACTAGGTGACCTCCAGAGGTCCCTTCCAACCCCTACCATTCTGTGATTCCATGATTTTTTTTAAAAAAATATTAAACATCAAGAAAAAATTATCTTTCCTTTAAAACCAGAAAACATATCCCTTTGATAGGTGAGTTCAAAGTTTTTGACTATTTTTGTTGATCTGTTGGGCTACTGTTTTTCCTTCTTTCATTTTCTGTCCCCCTTCACCCCCTTTCCATATTTTCTTTGTCAGTATTTATTTGTGAAAGAAACCTACATACCTCAGCTATTCTGAAAGTCACTGTACAAAAAGAAAATGAATAGTAAAGATTGTGGTTTTTTTCATCGTTTTTTACATGTGGTTTTACAGGTTTTTTTCCCCTGCCCTTATCGTGCCGCCTTTGATTCAGAATAAATGGACTCACTGGGTATACTGAATGGGTCCGTACATTCGTCCATCAGACAAGCTGTGTGTCATTCGTAATGCATTTTGAAATTAACAGTATTAAAGTTAGTTAAAAGAAAACATTGCCTTAAAATACATTCCTACAATCTCTTTGGTTTTGGTGGGGTCTTTGTTTGTTTGTTTGCTTGGTGGTGGGTTTTTGTTGTTGTTGTTTATTTGTTTTTTAATATTGCCATTACTAATCTTAGTAAGAATAAAGTGGAAACTGGATACAAGGCAACTGAAAAAAATATATCACAGTAGGCCAGCTGACACTGGTTTTTGTTCTTGTGGAAAATCTCACGCAACTTTCTGAGGTTGAATTTATATGAGGAACCATACAAATATGTTTTAAATTTTGTTGAACTCAAACCCCTTCATTAATCTTTGCACCTTTATTTCCCTGAGAAGGACTATAAATCATTGTATTGTATTGCTGCTATTCAAGAAAGATGCTTTACTTTAAGGTATATAATTCATCATAGAACGGTTGTTCATGCATAACTGTCTCTCTTGGACCAAAGTAATTCAATCCCATAAACAAAAAGAGAAGATCAAGTAAAAAACAATGCTAGATTAATTACAATGATTTTAAGGGACCATCATATGCCATCTTTAACGCAGATTAAAGAAGTGTTACTTCTTAACACAGCAATTCCTTCTTATCACAGAAACCCATCCTCTAGTTTGTTTTGGCAAATAAATTTGTTGACCATCATCTTTACTAATCCAAGTGCAAAAAGATAGACCCAAAATGCAACGATGGAGCTAGGCTGCTCTCTGATACCACAAATGCTATATCAGCTGGAAATCTTTGTTATTTTCCTTTGCAAAAATCTGTCACTTGGCAGTGTAATGAAAAATCCCACTGACTTGTATTATTAACTGCAAGCTATATGTGAGTTGAGAAATACTTATTGACTCCAGGAGCATTTTTACACCTTTTTCCTTGATAAAAGTCCTACACGCATGTGAAATCTGTGTGGTGCACAGAAACTGCAAAGGATACCTCAAAGAAACCCTACAGAGATTGACAGGCAGATTGTGGAAGCTTCCTTTTCTCCCTATGATTAGTGATGTACAGTTCAACTCCATCAAAGAACAGGAAGTAAATGTCATTACAAATACCAGTTTATTACCAAGGTGCTTTCTGGGCAGTATTTGCCTCAGTCACCAAAGCATAAAGTAAAACCTGTACTTGATATGATCAAAGTTTTTATATGTGGTTACTCAAGTGTCACGAATCACATATATACTGTATATCTTAGGGGTGAGTCAGTAGGGACTATTTTAATGCTTCTTTTGCAGACAAATATACCCGCAGAGTTTCTGCTACTGATTCAATGATGCTGTCTAATTGGCGATTTAAGATTTGCACATGCTATGCTTCTGTACCTAATCCCCCAGCCATATTTTTGCCTCCTGTAAGTCATAA
This sequence comes from Psophia crepitans, assembly GCA_013399095.1. Taxonomy (NCBI): domain Eukaryota; kingdom Metazoa; phylum Chordata; class Aves; order Gruiformes; family Psophiidae; genus Psophia; species Psophia crepitans. Next base: position 82,046 of record VWZZ01008224.1, on the reverse strand, counting down.
GCAGGCCAGGGATGTTAAGGTCTTATAGTTTCAACAGCCTGTGTGAGTCTTTTGATATACACTAGTCTCTTCACATATAACCTGCTCAAAAATTTCATTGGCAGTGACAGTAAGAAATGTCTTTGTCTTCTGGTGGGCTAAGCAATATTCTTCCTCTAGTGGAGGAAAAATGACACTCTGTAAATCAGTCAAATGTGTTCAGAGTAAGAATTCGTGCTCACTGCACTGTGGTACTGACGCGTGTGTCATGATTTCAGACTTTTGCAGTGACTTCACATGCTTTTGTTTGACAAAATAAAGACTACAACTGATTTTGAAAACTAATTTTTTTCTATTATTTTTCATACTAAAAATTACTTGTGCAAATAACTGTGGCTTAATTTTTAGTACACCACTCTAATTGTAGGCTCTTCATCCAGTTAGATTATATTTGTAGTAATAAATTCATAAAATTCATGGTGAACTGATAGAGATTGTACGTCTCCTCAAACCAGCAAAAGAACTTAATACAACATGAAACAGGAAAAGGCAAGATATTTGAAGGTTTATTGTTGAGTCCCTGTAGTACAACTGTCAACAGAGCTATTGTAGGATAGAATTAAATTAAAATCTCCCAAAGTACTGTGGGAAAAGTATGAAAGTTGGTTTTGGTTTTTTGTTTTGTTTTGTTTTGTTTTGTTTTGTTTTGTTTTAATCTCCATATGTTAGGAGCAAAGTACTGTCTAGTATATTTAATTTTTGAATAGTACATACAAACAGATGACAGTAAATCTGCTCTTGTCTCAAATACAGTTTTCAGCCATGATAACTTTTGTCAAGGAAACCTCACAAAACATGACTGCCAGTGGAAGTGGAGAGCAGTGTGTTTGCTGACAAGCCCAGAACAAGTTGTTACAGAAGGGCTTTTAAAAGTCTGGGGAGCATTTATTGCACAGAGGTATGCAGAAAACTGAGGGGACAGTTTGTGCATGTTGAAAGGTCAGATTTCTTTCCTGATGCCCTGAAAGTACAGTTGTTTGTGCTCTGTGCTCTGCTATTGCATTTTGTGTTTCTGTATAAAAAATTAAGAAGAATTCTTCTTAAGAAGAATTAAGACCATATCTATCAAATTCAGTTTTTTTAATCTAAGTTCCATAGTTAGATACCAGAATGACTTGGGTTTTTCACTGAATCCACAGCAACAGGAAAATCAGATTATTTATATGTCTTTAAATATCAACCGTAGATGCTTAATTTCAGGTGGACTCAGGTTTGAACAGGCAACCAGGAGTAAGAGCAGTTAAAGTGATTCTACTGATTTCAGCGGGATCTTTCCTGAGAGAATTTGCTCTTTTAATTTCCACAAAACCCAGTATCTTGCAACATAAGGGAAGGAAAACATGTAGTAAATGCAGGTGTCTGTGTGGGTGCATAAACTTTCACTTCTTTCTGAAAAGTGAGATGGTCCTTCTCCTCTGACAACAAGGAAGCATCATATACTCCCTTATCTGTATACATTTTCTGAGCAAAGAATAAACTTAGTCCTAGTCTTGAATTCAGAACTATTTTACAAGCTTAAGTCACAGACATACATAGGTATCAAGTTGTAGGCAACCACATAGTTGGTAGAAAGCTCAAAGGATGTCCTCAGTCTTACTATGTCATCTGTACGGGAAGGGGGAGACTCATTTCAGGTTCGTCATTATGAAATAGGTGGGTGGTAAACATTCCAACCTTCTTCTAGGCTCCATTTTTGATGGATGTACATGTGCATCAAGAAAATGTGTCACCCCACTAAAAATTGTTGAATTAATCCACCTTAGACATAGCTGTCCTGCTATCAGATTATAAAGTGAGTTTTGGTACTGACTTCATCCCAAAACTCAGTTTTGAGATGGATAACATTAAGTGATAGCAATGTCACCCTGAGTTTTCTGGAGCTAATGTGCTACAAAACCTCACTGTGTGAAGTGCACCCAATACAATGTTCTGTTATGCTGTTACACCTTTGCTTGGTCTCTAGTTGTGCTAAGTGTTTCCATAGTGCAGATGAAAACTCAGCCCTAGAAGTTGTCCTAACTTCTCTAAAGGTGTACAATATGTTTACTGAATCCAGAACTAATAATTTTTGCAAAAAAAATTATTAACCTTCCATTTCCTGTTGTCCACATAACAAATATTTTCATGAGAGGAGTATTTATTTCATAGAATCGTAGAACCATAGAATATCCCGAGCTGGAAGGGAACGATAAGAATTGTTGAGTCCAACTCCTGGTTCTACACAGGACCAGCCGAATAAGAACAGATGACTGAGAGCATTGTCCAGACGCTTCTTGAACTTAGTCAAGCTTGGTGCAGTGACCACTTCACTGGGAAGCCTGTTCCAGTGCCTCGCCACCCTCTTGGTGAAGAACCTTTTCCTGATATCCAACCTAATCCTTGCCTGCTGCTGTTGAAGCTCCATGCTGTTCTCCCGGGTTCTATCGCTGGTCACCAGAGGGAGGAGATCAGCGCCTGCCCCTTTGCTCCCCCTTGTGAGGAAGCTGTAGGCTGTGATGAGGTCTCCCCTCAGTCTCCTCTTCTCCAGGCTGAACAAACCAAGGGACTTCAGCTTCTCATACATATAGACCTCTAGACCCTATCACCATCTTTGTTGCCCTCCTTTGGACACTTTGAAGCAGTGCACTATGATTTAGTTATCCAAATCACATTAATGCCAATGGGAGTCATGCTGTTACATCTCCACATACTTTTTGAAAAAAATACAGCTGGTTATCTAATGCTGTACTATGTCATGCAGGCTGAGGAACTTTGGTGCTGAGAATGTCATTAAAAAAGGTATGGATCTGTAAAACACCATTAAGTACTTAGATCACACCAGTCACAAGCTGGCTCTGAAAACAGGTATTATGTGAACAAGAAAAAGAGGCATGTTTTTCTTTGCTTTGAAAGCACGAAACAAGTCAAATGCATTTTGCTTTTTCACCACATCTTTATGTGTTCAGTGTAAACTTCACAGAAATATTCATGACAAACATATTGGACACCCCTGAGGATGGCCAAGGATTGTTGTTACAGCTATCCAGATAGAGAAACAAAGGCAAAAAAGAGAAATTACTTGCTGAGAACTTCCTAGAAATTGTTATCAGAGAAAGAATTAGGAAACAGTACCTTCGAACAGTGAGTTTCTGCTCATTTCTCCAGGCCTGGCTGTTTCTCATTTATAATTTCAAAATAATATGGTCCAGCCTTATGGGAACTTACTAGTGAGTATGACATTTTTGTTTAGGAATTCCAACTTTCTCTCTCTGTGAACATGTGCACAAGATCTTTCAGCTGGGACTATTCATATGGAAATGAAACACTAAGGAAAAACAGGTACTGACTGCTTTTAAGAGAAACCACAAGATGAGGAGACATCAGAGACAGTCACTGATGGAAGTTAACATGTCATATTCATTATATTAGCAATTCAAAGCAAAAAATTAGTTCTTAATGACAGTCTTAAAAAAAAAAAAAAAGAAAGAAAAGGAAAAAAAAATACCCTGCATGATATATACCTTATAGTCTGCAGGCATGCATGGAGTATTTATCTGTAAAAGTTTCTATCAAACCTACTTACTATTTCTTTCTGCTTGTCCTCCAGCTGACCTTAGAATTCCATTGGAATGGGTTCCCCAAGGAGGTGGTGGAGACACCATTCCTGGGGGTGTTTAAAGAAAAGTTGGATCTGGTACTGAAGGACATGGTTTAGTGGGTAATAGGTGGTGGGGGGACGGTTGGACTGGATGATCCCTGAGGTCTCTTCCAACCTTAATGATTCTATGATTATGGAAAATAAATGTCTATCTTGATATTTCTAACACTTGCAAGTTTTGCTGAAACTTATGGCTATCTTTTTTCCACCCTCTGTGTCAATTTTGAAGCGTAAAAATCACCAAAGCCATGCTTAAACTATGAGTTAAAGAATACAAATTAAAAATTTTAGCCAGAAAAGAACTGAAGATGAAATTTCATTCAAACTGGTGCTATAAAAAAACAGCAACTGTTTTGAAAAGTAAAATATTTTTATCATCTTTGTTTATGTTCTTCTAGATAATTTCAGAAATTTGAGGAAAAGATTCAGAATATAGTCATATATGAATATTTATTTGCATATACTTGTATATTCATATGAGTAGATAAATGAAAGGTTGAAAAGTTGAGCTTGAAATGTGGTTGGTGCTGGTAAATATTGTCATACATGGAATATTAACACATGGTGCTGTGTGTTCTCTTTGGATTTCACTGAACAGTTTACTTATCCACGGTGATTTTGAGTTGTGACAGAAGGATCTATTTCCTCATGATGGCAGTCTCTCTGGACAGCTAATAAAGGCATGGAAACACATGTGGTGCTGAAGTCTTCGGTGGAATCAAAAAGCAGAGGGGAGAACGATGTGAAAGAACAGTAAATACAATTTATTCATCTGGGAACAAAAAACCACACTTCCTTCCAACTTATGTTTTTTATGTAAACAGAATGGGAAGATATAAGGAAAATATTGAATGGTTTATGGACCCACAAGAAAAATAGGACCTTCTCTTGACAACTTTACATGGCTTTTTCTATTACATTTAGAGACGGTGAGAAGCTTGGAGGAAGATTTTTTCCAGAAACATCCTAGCAAATTCCAGCCTTTAGAGATGATGACCCTCATGACTCCAATGCTGGTTATGTCAGAGGATGTAAAAAGACTGAGAAGTACAGCCTACGTGGATGAGATTTATATTACCTCCAGACATTTAAAATACAGATATTTACATAGAATCATAGAATCATAGAATGATAGAACGGTTTGGATTGGAAGGGACCACAAGGATCATCTAGTTCCAACCCCCCTGCCATGGGCAGGGACACCCTACGCTAGATCAGGTTGCCCAAAGCCCCATCCAACCTGGCCTTGAACACTTCCAGGCATGAGGCCTCCACAACTTCTCTGGGCAACCTGTTCCAATGCCTCACCACCCTCACAGTAAAGAATTTCTTTCTAATGTTCAATCTGAATTCCCCCTCTTTTAGTATATACCCATTACCCCTTGTCCTGTCACCATACTCCCTAAGAAACAGCCCCTTGACAGCTTTCCTGTAGGTCCTCTTTAGGTATTGAAAGGCCACGACTAAGTCTCCCCTGAGCCTTCTTTTCTCTAGGCTGAACAATCTCAGCTCCCTCAGCCCGTCCTCATAGGAGAGGTGCTCCATCAGAACTAGATTCTACATTCATTGTAACCTAAGTGAGGGAGACCATTTTACTCTCAGGCATCTGGATACTGGCAAAAATATTTCTATATTTGGATATGGATCAAATAAGTAGGAATTGTAAATAGGTATTGCTCTAGGCAGTCCTGCTCTAGCAAGGGGGTTGGACTAGATGATCTCCAGAGGTCCCTTCCAACCTCTACGCATCTGTGAATCTGTGAAAAAAAAAATCTTCCCCTCCTCATCCCCTCTCAGCTGAGATGTTATATCAGGACTAAAACCCACTTATAAGTTTTAGAAGTTTATTCAAAGTAGAAATGTAGATTAAATAATTTCATATTGATTTAAAAAATCCAAAGTAGAGAAACATTTCAGCTGTGTCAATGGCAGTAGCATTATCACTGTGCATCAGTCAGCCAATGCGTCTCCTTGTGTTTTACAGGGTCACTCAACAGCATCATTACCACTAATGTCCTGGGTGTCTTCAGCCATGGTTCTCTGATTACCTCCCTTGGTAGGCTGTTCTATTGTCCAATTATGGTCATTTTTCCCATTAATTTAGGACTGAACAGCATGAGTTTTCATTTCAAGTGTCTTGTTTCCAACGTAGAGTAGCCATGTGGTTACAATACACAGGCAAAAAGTAATGCTACGAATGCACTGCCATTTACTCAGACGTCTCCCTTACAGGAGAAACATTATTTTAATTTTTTCACAGTAATGTATCACAAAAATACTTTACGTAAAGCTCAAAATGTATTACAAGAAACTTGGAAAGATAACATCAGATGTAGCACAAAGGCAAGGTTTTCCCTTGACTATGGCATGCACTGCTTGAGAGTATTTTATACCATTTTATAATTACTCTTAATATTGCTTTATGGTAAAGTGTGATTCACACTCCTAGTTGCTATGCAAGTATATGTGATCCATGGTGCACGGAGCTTATATAAACACCTGCATAACCTAATTATATTCTTTTCTGTCACACTAAAGAAAAGCCTCCCCTTCCACCCCATACCCAAATATTCTTCTCTGTTTTTGTGGGTGTTTTAATTAAGGGTGAATAATATAAATTATGCAAAGTTACATTCAAAAGGTTTTGGTTCTTTGGTATTTGTTTTTTTTTTTTTTCAATGTTATTGCTCTCAAGTCAAGAAAAAGGATAACTCCTGTATAATATCACTTCTGAAGTTTCGTCAAAAAAAAACCTCTGGAGTTCTGCTTATTGATTGATCATAAGATAGTCATGCTACCAACACAGGACAAAACTGACATAATTTAAAAGATAAATCAATGAATGAAACCTGCAAGTGTTATTTGTATTATTTTGTTGATCCAAGCATACATAAAAACCCTCATGCATAAGTATTTATTTTAATATGTAACTATTATAAACTAGTTCAACTCTGCTTATTTTTAAAGTATATTGTAAAACTTAAATTTCTTCAAGGGGCAAATAAAATCTGTCAGAACTAAAAGTGTGATTTTACTCCCCAAAACAATTATGGAGAAGTTAGGTATATACTCCCCTTCCAGACTCTTTTTCTACTTAATCCAGAAATAAAACTCCCAGGAGGTTGTCACCACAGTTTTTAAAATGTTTATGTTGATCTGTGCTCTGTGGCTATCTGTCCTATTCCACTGACTACAAAAAAAATCCCAAACTCAATTAGATCACACATCCAATTTACAGATACTCAGCAGCCAGGACTGAGGAAGGACAGACTCGAGTCTGATGTGTATGGGGTGCCTTTCCTCCAGTGTGAGTGGAATTTTGGTAAAGACATCATCCTTCACAGGCCCTCAGAATGATGTTTGTGTTGGAGTCAGTTGTCGCGTGGATCCAAAACAGGTCCTCTGCACTGTGCTGAATTTCTTTTTCAGCGCTGGTTGAACATTTTATTCAATTGTTTCATGTTTAGCACACCAGAGCTTTCATGAATTGCAATTCCTTGTATCACTGCAGTTCCTCATGAAAGAAAAAATTCAATGACTTGATGCTTTTATACATTGTAAATCAACTGCTGGAAAAAAAATGGAATCTATGCACTAACCAGGATTTAACAAAACCAATGTAAGAGCCAATGTATTTACTCATACACTTGAGTGGTAAACTCCAAAAGCAGCAATTCCAAGGAGCTATGTATGCCACTGTGCTCGCTGTTCAAAATCCTCTTGGCATAAAATGAAGACAAAAGGGGAAAAACTTGTCTTCTTCAGCATTACAGCAGTATGATAATGAAAGGCTTTAACAAGATTAAGACAGGAGTGCCATGAAATCTGTAATTTACATGACTTCTGAACTTTGTATTTTTGCAAAACCCTTTAGAATATGGTAAAGTTTCTGTGTAATGTCACTGCTGTCTCATAAATGTGCAGCCCTGGAACAGTGAAAGGTGATACATACCTCATCCGTTTCATCAGGGTGAAATTAAGTTTATGATCTTATTTCATAAATAGTCTTGAGTTGAAAATTATGTGTATTGCTGGGGCTGTGTGAATGCAAACATTCTGTGTCTGACAAAACAGGAACTTGAAGAAACTATAAAAGGAGACAATACACAACCTGGATTTAACATGAGGTGGCAAAGAGGCTTGTTCTGGCTCTCTACCTACAACTATTCCCCATTAGCAACATCTATTGTGGTACGTGCTCTGAGACATGTCATGGAAATTTCCTTTACTTCCTTTCCCTTGCTTCCCTTTCCCTCCAGTTCCATGAGGTTCCTGCAGCTGTTGAAGCATTTATCCAAGCATCTTATTTATCTGTTTTGGGTATTGATTATCTGAATTGCAAGTTAGAAAAAGATTCCAAATGTATTGAGTTTCTAATTCAAATTCAGTTCTATCTAAATGTATGAGATATTGATCAAAAAGCATACTGAGGACTGCCCTACAGTCTGAGGAAAAGGCAGAGCGGATGAGATGTCATACAGAGGAAGAAATGACCTACCCAAGGATATACAATAGGGTATGCAGTAGCATGCATAAATATACCAAACTAGGATTATTAATAAGACCTGATTTCTAGTTCACTGTTTTATAAATCTGATTATGGTAGTTTTGGGGAGCTGAGAGAAGGTTTGGTGGTTTTTTTTTTCAGATTATTTCACACACCTCTTTAATTTCAGACAAATTCACCACAAAGACCCTCAAAAGTAGCATGATACTATAAAGTTAATGAAAACAGGAATTTAGGTGGTAGACAGGCTCAAATTAGTGATTCCACTGAGCAAAAAATTGAAACATAAGCTCAGCTGTATCATTCAACACTAGGGAACCCCTAGCAGAAAAACATCCCAGAGTCCAGCCATAGGAAGAACTTTAGCCAGCGCTTGCACTTTTTCAGACATGGGGTTAGTGCCACAATAAGACATGAAGGTGGAGTAAAACACTCTTCATAATTTGTTAGTCATAAAACCCTCCTTGTTGTTGTTGTTGTTGTTGTTGTTGTTGTTGTTGTTGTTGTTGTTGTTGTTGTTGTTGTTGTTGTTGTTGTTGTTATTATTATTATTATTATTATTATTATTATTATTATTATTATTATAATATTAATTTTAAGACATGCAATTTTTATTCTAAGTGAATAATGATCAGCTTTCACCTTTGCTGCTGATTATTATGGTTTGGCTCATAATCTAAAATGATTAGCTGAAATGTTTCAAGTTAATATAACTGTAAAGTTTTGCAACGGGAAATGCCCAGTGTAATGAACATGTGGTGGCAAATGGTCTGATAATCTGAATACAGCTGAGACCAATTCCAGTGTCATGGTGCGGTGCCTTATGCTCAGTTAGGAATAGGTAAACCTTAAGTAGTTTACAGTTATGAGGAATAGGCAGCCAGCACTACAGTTTCTTTTCAGGAATCTTATACAAGACACAGTTGGATAAAAGTCTTAATTTGTTGTGAAACATTATTTTGAAATTAGTGAGATCAGAACCTCTGGCTGTAGCTGATTAAGGGCAAATGTTTCCTCTCCTGATCTGAAAAAAATACTGAATTAAGACCACATGGAATGTAGGATTTGATCTATTAGTGGCCCAATATAGATATGTAAATTTCTTTTTGGTGTCAATAGTGATGGAACTAGTTCCACAGCTTTTCAGAATGACTGGCTTTCTCTCTCTATCTCTTTTTTTTTCTTTTCTTTTTTTTTTTTTTTTTTGGGTCAATTCCAGTTATATTTGCCCTATTCAGACATTTTCAAGCATATTTCTGAAAGTATTAACTGACTTAATCTAATATGTGGCTTTCCTGTCATGGCATGAAGTGCTTCAAAGTTTACAATCTTTAGACACAGAATAAAGTAGTAATGTCTTCTATCATAGTTCTTTCTATCTGGGGGTTTCACTTTCCTCTTTTACTGACTCATGGAAGGTTTTAGTTGCACAGGCAATACCATTGCTAGGAGTGAATAGGTAATCTGCACTGCACAAGTCTTACTTTTCAAGAAAGTGTATCTATGAAAACTGGTGTTGGGGCAAAAGAAGCATAATTTCTCCCTATGAAAACACACACATTTGAATGAGAAACCTGCACTCCAGCTCATCTAACATTCCTTCTTACAGCAGCACACCACTTATTTCCACTGTCTGAGTTATCTGGGATATGAATTTTAGATTGCTGAAAAACTTCATTCCTAAAGGTGGATATCCAGTAACATGCAGCATTTATGATCTTATCATCTTACTTTTCACCTTTTCAAAACCTGATAAGCTAATAGGCCACTTTTATTGGAAGGCTGAGTACTCACAAATTCAGTGACTCCATTTAGAGTTCTATTTCATACCACTGAAAGTCTTGAGCAATGTGGCTGTTTTTCACGTGTTTCTGTTTCTTAGCTTTTACAGTTTATGTTCTGACCTTAAAGGACTCAGCAGGCAATTCATTGGTATGTTCACCCTTAGCCCCTAGAATTATTCTAAAAAGTAAGAAACACAGATATCTTTTTTATTTCCCCCCATTTCCTCTGATACATTTCCATGTCTATTTGAAGCTACCTCCATGCATACGGAAGGAAAAAAAAAAACCCAAACAAAACAACTAACACATTCAGAAACTACTAAGCATCCAGTGATGTCATCTGAAACATTACCTGATTGGTATTGCCTCTGCCAGCCTTGGCGCTGTTTGCTTTTTGCTGTTACCTGGCAGCTCTTTGGCACTATTTTAAGGCAAGTCACTCATCGTCATAAACCTAATTGGTGAGCCGTAGTAAAATGCACCACTTTTAGCAGATTTTTTAGTTTGGCTTTTTAACGCAAGTATAATGGGCAAACAGTTCACTGCATCTCTAGTTCCTAACATATGGCATCCAGGAGAACAAGTCAGCCCATCAGATTAACCATGTAATAGACCCAGAAGCAGCTTTAAAACTGTAAAACAAAATTGCTTATGGAGTCTGCCAAAGTACCAGATGCTGATGTTGGAATAAATATTTTCTAGTGCTTAGCATCTGGACTCTGGGCTTGCCAGCAAAATCTGAAAAAAAAAAAATAAAATTGTTAGCCACTATCTACTTTTTTTTTTTCTATAGGTTTCTTTCAATGTGAGATTGTTATTTTCATTATTATTACTGCCATTGAAGTTACTGTTCTTTCTGAATATTTGAAAATGTTTTGTTAGTTGTATTTCATAGTAAACTAGATTTGTTTTGAAATTTTTCTTCAGAATAATTAATTTAATCTAGTATTTTACCTCTGATAATGATCAGAAATGTGACCAATAATGTGTAAAAGTCATTTAAGTTACAGTTAAATGAGTAAAGAAGTTGCCTGACATAGGTATAAAGAATCTTTAATAGGTACCAGCAGAACAAATGAGACCTCAAAGATGAAAAGAAAAAAGTTAGCACACTGCTGCCAAGTGTATGTGGTAATTGGCTTTGTATTGGGAGCAGCACATTTGCCTATATCATGGCAATTCCATGCCATATAGATATGGGAGACATAGCTGTTACATTGCTATCATGAAATTTTTATATATGTCATAGATTCCTGAAATGTTTAATTTTTTAACAAGATATGTAAATAGAATAGCACTTTTTTATCCATTAAAGTACTTAATTTTATAGGGAAATATTTGAATCCTGGGTCTTAATTATATTTTGTGACAATTAATTTAATAAGTTTATTATATGCTCCGTGAAATGTAGAACCTATTTGACTGATAGAAGCGAACCAGTAACCAAGTTTATACTAGAATGGAGCCTGAATATTTGCATATATCTTTCTAATTACAGAAACAAATATATCTTGCTTTTACATCTACAGGGACAAATTCTGTCCTCAAATGTAAGTTTAAATTAAAAAAAAAAAAAAAAAAGTGCTATTTTTTCCACTAATAATCACATTTTATCTTTATGGAATCCGGTGGTTAATAGTGATATTGGCATTGTGAAGAGCAGTATGTTAAAAATAAAACATCCTAATGAAATCCATTGCACTTGTAAAACAGATTTCAAATAATCTGATTTATCTTCTCCCTTACAGCATTTTGCATTCAGAATACTTTTGCTGACTTCAGGTGAGTGAAGAATAGAAGCTAAACCTATATATTAACTTTATATTATGCCTTTAAAAACATAATGCATTAAGAGATGTCATGATTAATTGCTATTGAGCAAACCAGCATCCTTATTCATCAAAATTCTGGTACATTACTGTAGCATTGTAAGGCATTATGGCAGATGCCGTCCAACTGCTCTGCTGCTGCATGATCGATGCTATCATTTTTGATTGATGTCTCTGACACTGTGGCATTCAAAACAGAGCAAAACCTCATATGCTTTTGAGAGACGATGAATATAAACTTACAATGTGAGAAATTACTACATGGAAGAGCTGCAAATCTGCAGTAAAGGTTCCTGCAACCATTAGGATGTCCTTCACTGAAGGAAAGGGGACACAGAATTTTGGGATGTACAAGAGATAGGTGGTGTTTTTATTTTAGGATACTTTTAGGAAAACAGCTTCTTCCTCATTCTTTGGCAACAAAGAAAACTAGTTTTTGCAGCACATGAAAGGGAGTTTTTTCAGAAAAATACCTTTTTACTCTTCTATATAGATACAGTGTGCCTATCTCAGGGCAGAACTGAGGGCAGTTGACCATAAGCTAGTTCATCGGTTCAGCTAGTGAGAAGTCCTTCAGAGAAGTATTAAAAATAAACACTGAACAAGCACCATGCCCACCCCAGATCAATATGAGAGAATGTTGGTGGGGTCATCCTGGGCTTATAAATAAGAAATACTTAAGTTATGGGCAAGAAATGAGTTAGTCTGTGAGTTACTCTTCTGTAGTCACCAGGTGACCTGCCAGTGTTTTAAAGAACAATTTTTTGAATCATGTAGGTAGGTTTAGGGTACAGTAATATAGTGGAAGAAGGCTTAGCAGATGTAATACGGCTCGGACAGAAAAGCATCTGAACAATTAGCATTAGTCAGATAGATGTTAAGTAAACAAAGGTCTTGGGAAAAATTATAAGTTGGAAAAATACTGCACTAGACCATTATTACTTAACATTTTTCATGACTTTTCATTTTCTTCCTTTTTTTTAGCATTTAGAAGAAACTATAAGTACTGTTATGAGCACCTATATCATTTTTAGTGGTTAATAGGTGGGGGGGGACGGTTGGACTGGATGATCCTTGAGGTCTCTTCCAACCTTAATGATTCTATTCTATTCTATTCTATTCTATTCTATTCTATTCTATTCTATTCTATTCTATTCTATTTTGTTTGGAGGTGTGTCATTGTTCAACTCCAGCCATCAAGTGATCACCACACAGCTACTTGCTCAGTCCTCCCTGGTGGGATGGAGGAAAGAACCGGAAGAGTGAAAGTGAGAAAACTTGTATGTTGAGATAAAGACAGTTTAATAGGCAAAGCAAAAGCCGTGCACTCAAGCAAAGCAAGACGAGGAATTCATTCACCACTTCCCGTCAGCAGGCAGGTGTTCAGCCATCTCCAGGAAAGCAGAGCTCCATCACATATAACAGTTACTTGGGAAGACAAACACCATCACTCTGAATGTGGTCCCCTTCCTCCTCCTCACCCCAGCTTTATATGCTGAGCATGATATCATGTGGTATGGAATATCCCTTTGGTCAGTTGGAGTCATCTGTCCCAGTTGTGTCCCTTCCCAGCTTCTTGTGCACTCCAGCCTCCTTGCTGATGTGAGAAGCAGAAAACGCCTTGGCTCTGTGTAAGCCCTGCTCAGCAGTGATGAAAACATGCCTGTGTTATCAATGCTGTTTTCAGCATAAATCTAAAGCACAGCCCCATACTTGCTACTATGAAGAAAATTAAGTCTATCCAAGCCAAAATCAGGACAAAGTGAAATCATGAAGTGTATTAATTTTCCTGAAACACGAAAATCAAGGGTAGAAAAGAAACAGTTGTAATGAAACAGAATAAGGATGGGGAGAAAAAAAAAAAAAGATATATTTAGCTAGAAAGAAAATAATTCTAAACATTCTGGCAATTACGTACTGTAAACCAGAGAGGGGGAATAGAGATATAGCGCTGCTGTTACTACAGAAATAGTGTATACTTCAAAGCCTTTGGTAGCTGATATACAAAGTCTTCATTTGTTTTAACAAGTTTTCAGTTCAGGCAATAGATATAGGTGAAGCAGTAGTAGGGGTCAGAGCAACTGTGGCAGCAAATGCATCAGCAGTAGTGGCAGCTGTTGTTAGCACTGCACTTTCTCTTGTGTTTGAAGAGTCAACAGAGGCAGAAGGCAATTCCCCTACCTGTCCTGTGAACATAACGTTGTTTCTCTCCACCACAGAGAGAATCAGCTGTGAGTGCCCTCTTTTTCTTCAGTTAGTTGGAAGCAAATAAAATCTTACTACAAGAACGCCACAAATTAATCAATAAAATCAACAGAATTGATGGTTCCTGATTACGTGGGTGCACCACAGTGGAACAAAACTGGAAACAACTTCCAGTAACTCCCCACTCTGCAGTTGTTTGCTAAGGCGAGTGAAACTATTGGCACCATAAAGAGAAAGTGGGTTTGTCTGATTTGCAGAAGGCAAAAGCAGCTAAAGATGACATTTGTGTCTAAACAAGAGATTTAATCAGAAACAATAGATAGTACCAAGTAGCCATCATTTTATATTGCTACTTGTCTTGATTATTTTTTAACTTGAGTATCTTTTTGAGATTTCATGTGTCTTTTGGACTGCTATACAGTCTGCTATATCAGACTAACATTCTAAGATTTCTTACAGAGATAGCTTGTAAAAAGTAGAATATAGCTATTCTTCTTTAGCATCTTCCTTTGGTTCTGGCTTTTCAAATGATACCAGCAAACTCAACAAGAGATGTAAATTAAGAAGAAACAAAACTGTGAAATTGATATGGGGAAATAAGCACTTCAGATGAAAACAATTCAGTTCTGCACTTGTCCAAACTGCATTTTTTCTACTGATCTACTCAAAATGACGACTTTGTGGTGCATTTGTGGTGAAGATAATTTTCTTTAATGTGGTCACGTCTTCCTCAAGCTCTATAGTGAATTATTGTCTCATGCTCTGTAGTAGTCAAATACTGAGAAACTGCAATGCAATGCAACTGCAATGAAATTGCAATGCATTATAATAATGGAGTTTGCCCCTGGCACCTTAGACTATGCAAAATTTTGATCTTTCCTCCCTGTATTCAAAGAGGGAGAAGACACACAGTCAGGTTGGTTACTGGCAAAACAAAATTCCGGATAAATTGCAAATGTTGCATTTCAAAGAAGTTGGCAAATATACCCCTATTGAATTAGACTTGCCATTATCAATAATCACAGTGATTCAGTCTGACTTATTCGACTGAATTTAACATACTCCACAGTAGGCTTAGTTAACTAAAGTTCTTTGTGATGCATAGTATAGACAACTTTAATCCTGATGACACTGCAGTATCCCAGCTGCCCATCCTCACAACTGCTCAGGAAGCATTCTGGAGCTACGAGAAAATGTATATTTTGCTGCAGATAAGCTCTGAATAAATAACATGGCCAGTGCTTCTAATTCTTTAAAATCAACATAAAAACCTTGCAAGCTATTTCATGCCAGCTTTGACAGGTGGTGATAATGTTTTAGAAGGCACAGGATATATTGTGGTGATAGCAGCAAATGGTGACAGATTTAAGGTGTGCTAGAGAAGGGAGCTGAACAAGCTGGGATAAGTGAAATCGAAACGATTCATAACACACCAGGGTTTTTTTAAACTGATTTTAGAACTATGTCTTGGATTACTTTTAAATTCTTGCAGGTCTTAAGGATGAGAAATGAATATGATGATAGCAGGAAAAATGTACTCATTCAGGGCTGTGGAAGATGGAAGGAATGAGAGATTGCCTTACAGAAATGAAGATGTTTCAATCCGTGAGTTTGGTTTAACACATTTTTTGCTTGTTTGTTTTATTTTATAGCTTCATAATTTCCACTAATTACAGGTTCTCTCACAGTCTGCATTTTCATCCTTACAATGTCAACACACGGATCAAAAGATTTGTATGTGTTTTGTTCTGTTTAGAAACATTTTCAAAGCAAGACATTTCTTTCTCTTCTCCAGTGATATAGTAAATTGTATGTCTTTGTATCAAATTATAATACAAACAACTTCTGAGGAAATGGGTGTTAATGCAAATAAGAAAATGCAACACAGCATTGCTATGCTTCACTTCAACAGAAAGAATAATTACACGGTATCAATATTCATGAGGGCAAAGAAATGAATCTCACAAAGCTCAACAGACTGCAGGGCCTGAGCATTCCTCTTATTTATTCCCTTCCAGGAGAGTTTCTTTCGTCTTTCCCTGTGCAAAACTTTGGATGAAGAAGAGAGCATGGCTGTCAGAACTCCGTAGGATGGAATAAGAATGGAGCCGCTCGCAAACAGATATGCTGGTTTCCAGGAAAGGTCCAACCAGTTGTACTCCAACATGGAATACAGTTTTAACATCAAACCAGAATTGCAGGGAAATGAGGAACGGCAACTTCATGGCAACTTTTCTTCATTGTTCTTCAAACATCTGTTTGAAACATCTTTTGCTGCCAGACTAGAAGACTTTTTTCCATGTAGGACAACTAAGACTGTAAAAAGCATAGGAATGTGAGCATAAGATTATCATTGGGAGGAACTAGAAGGCAAATAGGAGGGGCAAGGAATGAAGTTTGCCAAAACAATGGCATAAATGAGGGAGAAACGCTGAAAAGCAGTCTATTACACTGAAAATGAAAAAAAGGACAGTATAAGAAATGACATGGTAACGAGAAAGAAGAACTAAAGCTTATAAAAAGTGGAAATTAAGCTCAAAGTTGACAAAAAATCAACTACAGAAAAAATTGAGAAAAAAACAAGAAAAATATTTGAAAAACAGGGGTGGGAAAAAGATGACTGAAACAAATGGAAGCAAATCCAAGCAGATTGATTAAAATAACCGTATCAGTATCACTATACAGTGACAAAGCTGAACACAAATGGCTACATCCCCAATATGAAAGTCTGCTACTTCTGCTGCTCTGCAACATGCAAATCATTTAATTAAAAATGTATTTGCATGTCAAACATGCATCTTAGAAAGATAGGGGAAAACCCCTTAGCATTGAATAGAAAAGCAACAGGTAGCAAGTTTAGGGCTTCATGTTGTAGTTTTTATTGAAGATGAACAATGAAACCCTTAGGATGCTAAGTAGTGAATTTTCTTCAAGTGTTGCAAACACTGGGATGGCTCCTGTGGTGGAAGCATATGTCTGGGCTTAAAACTGCTGTTCCAAAATTGCATCTCCTAACATTTTCTAATTAAGAACTGCTTTTAATAACTGCTCCACACTTTGCCATCTACATTTATAAAGTGAAAAAAAATAGCATTTTTAACTGAACTAATGGGGGAAAGTCTGCTAAAGGCCTGTTTAATGATGGAGGAAAAAAGACACCCCTGGCTTCTCACAACCTATTCTCTGACTATGTGCCAAAGCCCTCTTTTGGCTACACTGCAGTGTTGATCTCATTTCACACTGATTATAACCTTTGTGGCACAATCAGCAGAGGTTTTCCTGATTAATTGTGTTACAACAGAAAATTCACACCTTATTTTTGGGAAAGAAAAGGTCTCCCTGTCTCTTAAATCTTAAAGACGTAAAATGCTCCAAGTAGCTTTAAATCAGAGAACATTATTTTTATGCCAATTTTTTTTCCATTTTTACAATGTAACTTTTGTAGATTCTTAATAGGAATAGTGTTTTAGTATAGTGTCATAGTGTTTTAGTATACATATGCACATTTCACTTAAGAAGCAATCAAAAGAACCAACTCAGCATGAAACAACAGAATTTTGCATTCCTTATTATCACAGTAATTCAGGAGTGAATAGTGGACATGCGTGAAAGGAATGGAAGATAAGGTCAAGAACTTTCTGTCAGTATAATTCAATATACAGCCTAGATATAAATGACTAGGGGTAAGGTTTCACTGTTTCAGTTATTCATATGAAAGTAGAAAGAAATCTGTTCTGAGCATGAAAACTGATGAAATCTATTTTGTGTTTGATGTTATTAATCATATTAAATTCTTGTACAATATACTGTGTATGATTTTGACAGTCTACCATCCAAAACAAACTGCTGAATTTTATAGTGCTTGGTTTATATATACACATATGTATATATATATATGTATGTATGTATATTATTATTTGTGTTATTTATATACTATTCATATTAGTATATATATTTATATTATTAAGCTGATCTTTGCAGAATATATATACACATTTCTATTACACATATATAGCACATCTCTCTAAATAATGTTATTCCAGTTTTGGGGTTTTTTTTTTAAGTACTGGACTGTACAACCAGATCAAGGTAAGAAGGCAGGCCTCATAAACAGGCATATCTTACTTGGGTTCTGCTGCTTTCAAAAGCAGATTTACTTATTTCAGTAAAATAACTGGATCCAGACTGACTGCTTTTTTGGAATGGACAGAGCTGGTATAAACAGTAAAGCCTTTGAAGGAAAACAGTAAACACTGCGGTCTACTGACTAGGTGAATTATGCTGGAGCAGTTTACTGAGACATGTCAAAGATTCATACAGCTGTGGAATTTCATTTTCATGTTTATATTCACAGGAGAGATGGTCTGGAATTACAATACTGTATATGCTGTCCTCTAGCCACTGGCAGCACCAGAGAACATGGAGTATGTGCCAAAATGACATTTTTAGTCAGCTGCCTATACTTCCTAAACACAATTTTAGAGATCAAACCCAAAATTATATCTGATGGGCATATTTGGTTGTGTTGTAATGAATAAAAAAATTTCTAAAATACTTCCTTTCTTGTCTGCTTGCCTGTTTGCTTGATTTGAATAGCATCCTGTCTTAATGCAGCAGTTGTTCCATTTTATTAATATCTTTCTTGTGAGATAGTTTTCTTTAAGCTACCTTGTATACTGAACAGTTTCTGACAATGGCAATATGAATTTTGCACTTTAGTGTTGCCCTGAAACAAAGAAAAAGGAAATGCTTTTCCAAAATGAAGCATTCCAAACATGCTGTTTCAATATTTTTTGTGAGATATTTCATGTTTGTAAGATCTAAGATGCATCTTGTGGTATGACTGACAACACAAACTGTGTCTTAAATACAAACTTAACCATATTCCCTTGATAAGAATCTAAATCAATACTCCAGTTATATAGACCAGCATTGGCTTCATATTAAGAGATGCACACTGTCTCTTGCAGTAGAATTAAATGTTATCAAACAACCACACATAAATATTAGAAGGTACTGTCTCATGCACTGGGTGCTGCAACTGTGGAGCTTGCTGTCAAAGACTGTGGATGTTAAAAGTTTAAACGACTTTAAGGGGAGGCTGGAGAGATTCATGGAAGACACATCCACTCAGTGTTGCCATATAAATAAAAGCTACATTTGGCTCAGGAGTGCTGGGGAAAGTAATGCATATGCTTGTCATGTTTTTTACCTTTCCTGAGGCATTCTCTTGAGAGGAATGTTAAAGTCAGGCTCCTGGTCTGGTCTGACAAATTACAGTCATATTTATAGTCTCACTGCTGGAAAGAACAGAAATTGCTCAGTATCTCAAACATCTCCATGACATCAGTAGCTGGCACAGACTGCAACAAAATCCTCTTGTTTTTGTGTTCTTGGTAGGGTGGTAAGAGGCAGATGAGAGTGCTGAGGCGTTTATTGTGGTTCCTGGTAATATGACTTCATGTCCATCTACGTCGATGTTCCAGAATACAATGAGTTGTCGTATACACCAATGAAAAATTTAATATGAAATTAAACTTCACATCAATATATAAAAATTTGTGTTGCAAACTGACTTCTGTACATAAGTTTACATATTACTCTGACTGAAGTTCTACATATGTACTTTTGAAGATTTTAGTGCTTATATACAAAATGTCTTTGGGTATACTGATAAAATATAGCTGATCAAATAAAAAATAAGGTTTCCAAAGAAATGTTTTTTCTCAGTTTCTAAACTTATAATTGTAGTTTAAGCCTGTATGACTAACTGTAGTGTGGGCTAACTAGCATGATACTTTGCAATGCGGAAATCGTTATGCATGGCAGTAGTTTCAGTTTCAGCAACTGTTTGGAGAGTGCAAGAATACATCCTAGAACACCGTAATGGAAATTGCTGCTTTCTTCCTTATTACCTAAGACTCCTTTCATATACTATACGATGGGGTGACTCAGTATTTCTTGGAGAATAATCAGTTTTCTTTGCCAGCTCCTAAGCATCAAGAATAGGTTAGACACAACAAAGTTAAATCTTCTGTGTTCAGCTGAAAACTCAGGCTTTAAAAATATTGGATGCAGTATACTGTCGGGGAATATTGAATTTTCACAAGGCAAATTCTGCTACTGGACCCTGATTCAGTGAAAGATGTCCTGCCCATGACAGAGGGCTTGAACTAGACCATCTTCAAAGGTCCATTCCAAATCAAACCATTCTATGATTCTACTACAATTTGAGAGTGTTTTTGAAAGGTGCATCACCGTATTCATTAAGATGGAATCCACTGCACATAGTTCAGCCATCCTCATGTTACAGAAGTTTAGCTAGATAGTTATCCAAGCTTATTTATAATAAAAGGAATAGGTTAATTCTAAGAGGTAACTCATATCACCTATCATAAGTTGGCTATTTTATGAGGAAGTGAATTGGAAAAGCCATATTATCCATTGACAATTAGAAGCCTAGAACTTATAATGAAAAGTTCAAGACCAGTAACATAAATGAGTGAAACTGAGCAGAAAGGGAGACCACAAGGTTACAGTGAGATCATTGTACCAGTTTGGTAAGTCGCATTGCAGTGGCCACTTCATCTGTTGTTCTAAGTATTGTGACAGCAAGCCAAAGTGTAAATATTACTATCTCTATTCATGCCTAAATAGTAAAAGGGGGAAAAGGATAAAGAAAAGCATAACTATGTCACTAGTAGTTGAGGAATCTGTAGTTAGGGCCAGTGTATGGAATTTAGCCGCAGGAGAATATCTCTCATTAGGACAGAAAGAAGATAGAAATGGCAGAGATCTTTCATGAAAGTGTTACTGAAAAGAAGCAAAATAATTCACTCTGTAAGACTTAATTTTGAAGTTTTAGAAAGCGGCATTCTTTATTGCAGTGCTGGGTGCACGGGGGATAGCTCCACCTAACGTGCGCACCTGAAGACAAGAACTGCTATGTGTTTGTACTACGTTAACATACATATTAATGATATTTCTGAGTAATGCTTATCCTATTCATGGTTTTTCTGGGAACCCATTATCATATGTTAATATCCTTCACACATGCTTGTTGATGCCTCCAGGTGGTCGTCAGGGTTCTTCAAATGAAGGCTCGTACTATTCTTCACTGTGTTTGTTCACAGACCTCCGCTTCTGCGCAAACTCAGTCCTGGAGTCACACATACCACCTCCTTCAAGGATGGTTTTGTGCTTATCTTGTAACTTTCTTATTTTTTATGGTTCCACGCATCTGCTTTTCCAAGGTCAAGCTGTCTAAAGTGAAATTATTCCCAAGCTTCTTATCTTACAAATATTCTGACTATTTTCTAAGTTATAATAGTTTTCTGTTTGTTTGGTTACACCTATTGGGCAGTGGCTCTAACTGCCTGAACTGATCTGAGCATTTAGATATACACCGGTACTGAAAGGAAACCCCAATAAATGAAAACAGGAGAGGATGGCTGTTTTGGAGCTGAAGGGTCAGTGGGTTTAGCTCATGTAAAAAGTAAGGAGCAAAACCTAGACTTCAGCATGTAAAAGATGCTAGTGGACAATTGCCGTGGTTCAGCCCCAGCCGGCAGCTGAGCCTCACGCAGCCACTGGATCACTCACGCCACCGGCCCCCCCATCCCCCCCACCCCCATTGGTGGGATGGGGAGGAGGATGGAAAGAACAAAGAGGAAGCCTTCTCATGTTGAGATAAGGACCGTTTAATGGGCCAGCACCAGCAGAGGGAAACAACAGCAAAGCAGCAGCATCGTGGATGTAAACAACCACGATTACAAAGTGAGCAATTTACTGGTCAATGACTGACCGAGCAGAGGCTCAGACCCCAGTCAGCCCGTCCCCAGCAGCACCGGCCCCCCCTCCCCAGCCAGCCCCCTTTTATGGGGGCATGGGGGCACATGGTATGGAATAGTCCTGGCCAGCTCAGCTCACCTGGCCTGGCTCCTTCTGAAAATTAACCCTATCCTGGCCAAAGCCAGGGCAAGAATGTAAAAGGTACAGCTACAGGAAAAATTGAAGAGTGGTTTGAAAAAAAAAGCTTAGTGTTTAGTGAAATAATGGTAAATGGAGGATGATTAATAGTTGGAGAGGAAGAAAGAGTTAGGATTAAAAGAACTGGGCTTGATATCAACTGGAAAATTGTCAGCACGATTAAGAAATGGATATGAAGTTTACAATGGGTGTATATCATCATATGTAAAACTACACATGTATTTGTAGTCAGAAAAGAGAAGTATAGCTGCCTACAAAATAAAGATTATCTTGTCTAAATTGCACTGCAGTGTGTTCCTCATGGGATGAAGGGGTTTTGCTTGTCTGTTAGACTGACTTGTGGAGCAAACATTTTGGTTTTATCTAGCATTCTCAGTCAGTAATGGCATTTGGTAGGAAATTAATTCTACATTTTCTGTTGCATTTACTTTCTATTAACGATTGTTTTCCAAATATTATTTATTGCAATACCCTACAGAACTCTATGTGGGTGCTCACTCTAAGAGACCATGCTATTCCTGTCTTAGTAAGAGCCTTCCTATATCCTGTTACGGTACTTACACTGTTACTATGCCATTATTACACATGCACAGATGTTTTCTTTAGCTTCTGATTTTGTGTAGATTCTTTGTCTGCTTATTAGGTGGCAGATGGACTCCTAGGACAGAATGAAAAATTATGATTATATCTTAAGGCAATAATGTCTGAACTCTGATATTGAAAGTTAGAAAAAAATAGTAATGGTGATCTACCAAACCCATAAACTCTGATTTAAGGAAGATTTAAAATATGGTTAATAAGGACTCATTTAAGGATGTTGCAGTCTATGGGTTAATATGCTGCTTTCTGATGTGACCTATTGTTGAGCGACATGATACATGATTGCAAGGGGTTCTTTGCGTTCAGTGTGTAATTATGGTTATCCCACTGAAGGAGTGGAATTTCACAGGTCAACTGGCAGTACCCTGGTAAAAATGCGTCTTTTTCACTGCTTGTCAGATGTACAAAAGGCAAATTCTGAGTAAATAATCATAATTCACCTGTACTATATATGTCACATCAATTTAGTTGGGTCATTTTTCATGTTTTTTTCAGAGGTTACCTTTGTTAACAACAATCTCACTAACTCTTGAAAATCCAGTTCAAACTCAATAAATAACAATTTACTTTAGATCTCTTGTATAGATGCTTTAAATTGTGCTTTGCATTTCTTAGACTAAATGAGTCACTGTCATGGAGTAACCCCAGCTGGTAACTAAGCACCTGCAGCTGCTCAATCACCCCTCCACCCACAATGGATGGGGAGGAGAATGGAAAAAAATCTGCAAACTTCTGGGTTGAGATAAGGACGGTTTAATAGAATAACAAAGGATGATAATAACAATCATAACAATCATAATAATAAAACAAGTGATGCACACATGCAATTGCTCACCACATGAACAAGGAAAAAATAGCAACCTGATGCCAAATCTGTTTCTGAGCAGGTATCTTGCCTCCTGGCTAACTCCCCAGTTAATATACAGACCTCTGGCCAGTCTAGGTCAGCTGTTCTGTCTGTGCTCTCCCAGATTCTTGTGCCTGGCAGAGCATGAGATGCTGAAAAGTCCTTGGTTTAGTGTAAGCTCTACAACTACCTAGCAACAAGTGAAAACATTGGTGTGCTATCAACATTATTCTTAGACTAAATGCAAAACATAGCACTACACCAGCCTCTAGAAAGAAACAACTCTATCTCAGCCAAAACTAGGACCAATATCAAAATATTTGCAAAAATGCATTACTTGGTTTTGTAGATTAGATAGGAGATTGATTGTGTGAACCGCGAAGGTGCTAGGACCAAGGAAGGCTTCAAACAGCCCTACAGTATACTCTGCTTTGAGCACAATGGATGTTTCCTTTCATTACAAAAGCATGTTTTTTTCATTGACAGGTAAGCTTAGCTGGAGGTCAGTCACACAGAGAGACCACAATACAGTATGCACTAAGGAAAGAACAGAAATATTACATTGTCCCACCGAAGAAGCTGCACGTACTTTGCAGTGAAAGGCTGTGCATTCTGAATAGCAATGTCTGGCCATGAAGAGGACGTGTATTTGAACACCTAGTGACTATAGGGACAGTATGATTCAGTTTAGTATTAATTTTTGCACTTCTCCCCTTGAATTATTTTATTTAACAAAAGGTACAGATTGGAAAGGAGTTAGTACCCAGAAATACTAGATGCATTGTGTCTCTGTGCAGGTTTCCTGGTCTTTTGAGGTCAGCATAGGTGCAATCTTTGCGCCTCTGATAAGTCACAAAGGAGCGTTTGAACATGTCATGAGTATTTTGTTTTTCCTTCATTTCCTTTCATCCATCAGAACTGGTGATTTTAAGTATACCTGCAAAACGATAACTCTAAATTAATAAATCCTAATGAGGAGCTGCCTGTAAGTTCCAGTACCTAATCCAGCTGTGAGCAGTAGTGAATTCTACTGCACGATGGAATGGTTTTATGAGAATTCATTTATCTTTGCTTGTGATACCTTGCATCATTTTCCAGAGAAAAGGCACTGAAGATATCTCTCTCTCTTTTTAGTCCATTTCCATCAGGTAACTAGTGTTGAGTCTGGATACAGATAATGGTGATTTGCAAAGTGTCACTAGTGTTCCAGGTAGGAAATACATACCAGTTAAGCTCAACAATAGGCAGACAAAAGTAACCAATTTCTCCTAACATTTAGGCCAAAGAGTTCAGATAAAGTGTATTCCCTGAGTTTTAAGCTAAAGATAGCAGTGCTGTTTTCTGATAAATTAAAACAGGATTGAAGCATACAGGAAGTCAATGAGAAAAGGAATGAGCACAGCAACACCATATGGTCTAAAAGCCCACCTACATCTTCTGCTGTAATGCAGGTTTTCTTCCTACAGTAGAAGCTACAAGTATATTGACCACAATCTGCTCCGTATTGAGTAACTGAAATATTTCTCTTAATCTGACATGCCACTTTAAACTCTTGTAACTGTTTCCACTATGCAAAGGGAACTGAAAGCTCTTGCACACAAGACAGACATCAGTTAAAAGCAAAAACTGAAACAAAACCAAACCCACAAGAACAGAGAAAGAAAACATTTAAAACCCACAAGAAAATAACCCAAAAGTGCACATCCATGTATATAGATAATAGATGGGTACATACATCTATTGTGAATCAAGTGGAAACTGACGTAGACTACAGGCATACGAAAAAGCTGTAAACAACAATAAAAAACCCCTTCACATATAACCACAATTTAAGAGTAGCCTATTTGAATGGTGTACCATTTAGTCATCTCCAATGTTTTGATTTATGATCTCAGTGAGAAAGTAGAAAACATCTTAATGACAATCACAAATTTTATTAGATTAGAGGGACTCACTAGTATCCATTGGAAACCTAGTGCTACAGAGTGATTAGAAACACGCAGTGAAACAGATTTAGCTCAAAAATAAAAGAAGTTTTTTAAGTCTCCTGGATAAATTAATCTAAAAGTACCCATAGGAAGGGATGCAGTCATTTTGAAGGCTTATAATGGTAATATTGCAAAACGGGTATGAAGTGGAACTAGATACGAGTCTGTAAAGGCTTATTGCAGAGAGAAAGGGGATCAAAGATTTGGGCCACTTAAGAAAACCATGTCACCACATTATTTAGTAAACAGGAGAAATGCTTTTATCTGTTTGCCACTAACATATAATGAAGTTGACTTTATGCACTCTGGTTCAGTTTCTTTGCTGATTGCTTTGTCAAGCTTGCTTGGAGTGTTTTCTTTCTGAACTGGAGTTCATCCTGCATGAATTTTAGCCAAAACCCTTTACATCAGATCTCATCACTTCATGATTACTGAATACTCCTTCTTTGATACTCCCAAGTGTAAACTTTCCTTCAGTGTGCAAGAAAGATGAGACTTCATTTCCTGAGCCTGTCTCTTTCCAGTCTCTTCTGCACTTTTATCGCCTTACATAGCAATCTCCTCCTTGCCTCCAAAGTCTGTCCCAGCTCTGCCATATTAATCTGCTGATGTGTCTTAACACTTGGTCCACAGTACAAAAGCCAAGATCAGTATTACTGGCCATGGTCACCAGTTCTACGGTCATTTGTAAGCACATGACAATCCTATCTTCATCTACCATAGGGGTCTTCTTGCCCAACTGTTTAATTTCCACTTCACTCACTTAATGGAGGAGTTAATGTGTTAAGAGGTGGAGCTGGGGGTTATTTGTCAGTTTATATTACATGACTTTAGTATATAAATTGTATAGTAAATGGTCTTTCAGTATGTAACATCTTTCATATGTCACTTATCATTATAGTTTATAATGTCTTTGAAGAAATAACTGTGCTTTTTTGCTTGTGTTTCACTGTGCATAATGTAAAAAAAAAAGTAACAATAATAAAATATGAAAGGAAAATTGAAGGAATGTATTCTGTGGGATTGTAAGTACAGTAAAAGATGAGAGCTGGATGTATACACTTTGAGCACTTATTACTAGTATGGATAACAGTGTTATGGTCTGCAGTTGGAACAGAATCTTGGCCAGCACTTTTAATATCTTCTCCTATGATAAAATGTCAGACTTCAAGGCTACCTCTATAGTGTGTGTGAGTAATAACTAATAAAGAAACATGATGACAGCCCACAACTCCTGGAGAGGTTTAACTGCTGGGTAAGAGAAGAAATATTTACATTAGTTTAGGGTGCATCACTCTTGAGCAATGGGATGAGATTAAGAAAGGCAAATTCAAGCTGAATCTCACGTAATTGCTCCCTGACAGTGAGATCTATTAGGCCATGGAATAACTTCCCTCAGGATATTTAAAGAGACTAAACTATAAGTCTATTGGGACAGTGCATTGGTAAATATACAGTGGGAAACAATTTTACCTTGGAAGAGTGAAGAAGTAGATTGTCTGATAAATTTTTGTGTTGCATGAATGTGCAAGTTTGAATAAAACTGGCAAAAGGAAATACATTTTCTTAAAAATCAAGCAGACCAGCGGCAGGAAAAGCTAATTGTGGCATAGCTTTGGTAATTTTATAGCTGATTGCTCTACATGAAGTCTGTCAATTTATACTAAACATGAAAGTAAGTGCCTCAGTAGTAACCGGCTCCCTCCGCTCCAATCTGTCATCCAAGCATAAAACGACCCCTTAGACCCAAGTATTTCTTCCTTCACACCCCTCTCTCCCCCTTCCCCCTCATCGTCATTTCCAAAGTACAGAATCTGAAATGGAATTTAACATATATTTTACTGATGATAAGTGATGAAGTAGAGAAAACAGGAGTAAGTGGGAAGGCCTTCTACAACTGCAAATACATTGGTCATTCTTATAGGTCACGTTTTTGCTTATGACTACTCGAAGCCTGCAGGAATATGACATGTAAATGGTGGAATTGTTTACTGACTATGTTTGGGATGCAAGAAATTGCAAATTTAAATTGTCATCATCTGGCTGGCCAGGTTGCATTTCATGACTTGACTCTTGGACTTATGGGAATTATTTGCTGTTCTCAAAGTTGCAGAACAAACAAAGTAAATGACCTTACATATACAAATTAATAGAGTCAAGACTAATGTAGTCTTGTCGTAGTTGTGCTACTGGTAGGACTTGATGATCTTAAAGGTCTTTTCCAGCAAAACAGTTCTATGATTCTCAGAATATGAACAAGTTCTAGCACTTACAGCTCTTTAGAGCATGCTGGTGTTGTTCAGACTTCCTTACATGAGCTAGGCATTGTACAAATTTTCTAATATAATTTAAAAAACAAAAGAAAACAAACACACACCTTAAAATAATGTTTAAAATACTATAAATATCCTTGATTAGTCATTCCTTTTACATTTGCCATTTTATTGATGGGACAAACTAAAAAAGCGTGGAGAAGGAACTCATTCAAACCTACAACTGCAAATGAAAGTAGGCTATGATGTTGCTTGCTATATCGTATTTTATCGCTCAGCCTGTTAAGTTGTAAAATTGTAAGGTGCTGTTGAAGCAATTCAATCAAATAAAGTGAAAGTAATATTGATGAAAATCCCTTTCATTTTTATTGACCCATAAACATTAGAGTGTAAATGCATAAACTGATTCCCAGAAATTGTGGAGATATTGGTGTCATAATTCTAAATAACAAAAAAGGAAATATGAATCATATATTAGCAGATGAACTTAGAGTCACTTGACCACATTTTTAGGTTATAAAATCAGCTTTTATTAATACTTTCTATATCCTCATTCATAATTTCCTCCTCTCCCTGTATTTGAAACAGATATTTATACTGTGTCTTAGAATATCATATCCTACCAAACATATGAAAGGAAGTCTGGGAAGAGTTAGGAATACCAAAACAGACATTATGAAAATATCTCCTTCTTCTCTCCTCAAAAATAGAAAAGTGACCTACATATCTCTTCTGTTCCCATAGTAGTTTTAGTCCTGTATCAGTATTTTTCTGTATTATAATAAAACTATTGTATACATGCTTTAGACATGTATACATTTGATTTAGGGTATTAAGGCTTATTTTATTAGTTTCCTTTTTGAAATATGTTTTACATTTTTTCCATCTTGATTCTTCAGCAGTCCCTGTTTTTAGGAAATTCACTTTTGTTCGTTGGTTGGTTTCCCTGGTCTTAATCTTTCATCCTCTGAAGCTGTTGCTGTGTTACTGTGAATTAAAAAGTTGTAGTGGTGTTAATATGCTCACAGATCTCCTTTCCTTGGTTAGTCCCTACCAACATTCCTCTGTCACTTTTACCCTTTTTTCAGTGATCTCAGTTGTTACCAACTATGTAGCTGTGCAGTTTTGGTTATGCTCTTCTCTTTAACTTTAGTTGCTTTTTCTGTTTTGTGTATTTTTTGTTTGTTTCTTTGGTTGGTTGGGTTTTTAATTTTTATTTTTATTTTGTTTTATTCCAGTTTGAAGTATAAAATACTAAAAAAAGTAAAACTTCAGCAACAAACCCCAAAACCTGTGGGGCAGAAACTGGCTCTCGCCTCCCTTTAAAACTTCTGATGCAGTGGACAGTCCCTTGTTTCTGAGTCCATTCAGTTTTGGTTTTATAGTGCAGAATGACTGCAAATTATTCCCCTTTCCTTAATTTTATCTGTTAGTTGGTGCTTTTTCTTAGGCTGTGGTTAGGTTTCCTACCACACCTACCTTTAGGTTTCCAACCATGTAGATGAGCTTTCTTACATTATGTCATATGTGGAGGTACCCGTGGAATTCAGCCTTTTAAGAGGCTCTGGTTCAAGACAACTATGACGTTACCCAGAATTAAACTCAGGATTTGGAGCCCTGAGGGTCCCAACATGCTGCTGTTACTCAGACATGCTCCAGACAGGCCTTCCTGACCTAGGGTTAAGTGCCCACACATCATCTTTCAAGAAATTCATCCCTGTGCCCAGACATATGTGTATAAACCTTAAAAAGCGTATTATACATAGATATAAATGTTGGAAAGAAACATCACACAAGGTGATATAGTGGATACAGTCAGGTGACTAGCGTATTCTGAGCAGAAATGTGGAGTAAATTATCTGAAGGACTTAAATGTTTCCAATGACTGGATAGGCCATCAAAGAATGTTAATCAGTCTACTGGGAGTATCTCTTTACAGAGACTAGCAAAACTTGGGCTGGCCACCTAAAGCAGGCATTATAATTCTCATCGTGAATTCTAAAACTTAGAGTAAAAGTGATCTTTTGAAAATGCTGTCAATGATTGAATTCAAGAAAATATGAGTAGCCTGTTTTACCATTTGTTCAGGACTTGAAGGTATAATCAATATTTTCAGATCAGTTAAAATGTTGAACAACACAAGCAGGGAGTCAACATTCTAGTGCTATTCTGGTAATATTTTTACATTTGTTATTCTGTCCTTTAAAAAAATGCTTTGCAGTTCATATTTTAATGTCAAGCAATAATCCCCCAGTGTTAAATCCACAACAGGGAGAGAATGCTTTGGGATCAAGGCACAAATCATTCATCTCAGGTAACATTTTTTCCAAACTGCTTAAGCTTAAATATAACACATTTTCAGAGAATTTGTTGAGGCTTGATTTTGTACTTTTGCCCCTCAAATCAGAACATATGGTCACTGAATTCCTAAATGTACGGTGTGAAAACCTGAAAGCTTAAAATGACCTTACTACCATCACGAGTCTTATAAAACACAAATAGCTGTGCATCATCATTTGTTCAATACTTGAGGCTATAATCAAGCTTTTCAGATCAATTAAAACACCAAACAATGCAAGCAGGGAGTCAACATTCAAGCATCATTCCTACAAAGTATTTGCATTTGTTATCCTCTCCTGTCTAAAATGACTCAGTGGTTCATGATTTAAAGCCAGACAGACAACTTGCAGTAGAGTTTGTGCCTGCATACATATATTTGCAAAACTCTATCCTCCTTAGATTTGCTTTTCATAGTCTATTCTTCAAATCTCCCAGGTTTACCTGCTCAATAAATCTCCAAAGAATTTGCCCTCTCTTTGCCTTTCTGTATATACTCTACCACATTTATTGATGACGGTATGCTGATATATAGCCTAGAGAGCTGGATTTATATGATTTGAGTATGGTCTGCATACTAATACATCTGTGGAGCATTTTATTACTTCTCTATAACAGACACTATTTATTAAATAAATAAATGTACAGGAAGTTAGATGGAAAATGAAATGTTACATTTCAGTACCAAAATGAAAGCAAAAATCTGTTTCTTGTTTGTTTGCTTCACCTACATTACATGCAGTCACTGCTCTTCCCTACTGATCTCTGCCTTGACTTCAAGTTTCCTTGGGTTTTAAGCAACTGGACTCTTTATTCTTCATTATCTTGTACTTGTTAAAAAAAAATTATTTTTCTATCAGAATACTATCGTTAATCATTTTGGAGAGACAGTTCTGGCAAAGCCTGGAAACTTGATCATTCCCTCTCTTTCCTTGATACAGAAGCAGGAAATAATCTTAAGGATTATTCACAGCTTTTAAATAACACCATCAAGTGAGAGCTATATTCACTCTGATATCTTGGCAAAATTGGAGATTAGATGTAGACATTTCAAAAAGCATTAAGACTACGATCTCAAGTGTAAACTGCAGCTCATGCTTGATTTACATCTGTTAGCAATGTTTGGTTTCTTTAGTCTTCTCATTTCCTGAAAATAAGATCACTATGTCTCTTCCCTGTTTGCAGCCTGAGCCTATTTTTGCCCATCTCTGTTTCGTTTAGCCTTCAGACTCTTTAAGGTCGTCTGTTAGAATACCAAGCTTTGTTTTGTAGAGTAAAATTATTACATTCAGAAGTTGAAGTGCTATACAAAGTTATAATGTGCAAACAAATAGTTTTGTAGTGCTCCGTTGTTGGTACAGTAGATTTACAGTCAAGATGTCAGAACTTTTAATCAAAAATAAACCAGAGAATCATCTTGGTTAGGAGACATACTTGGTTTTGTTCCCCTAATTTTACTTTGTTGAGAAAAAATACTTCGCATTATGCAATGTCTCTCAGCATACATTCAACCATGCTGCATATTGAGAAAGGATGAAATAATAAAACCAGCGGTCCTCATGATGTTCATGGCTTTGTAACTGACATATATGCTGTGCTTCTGCTTTCTTCCTTGGATTAGAATCTGAATTGGAGAATAGATTAACTAACGAGAAAAAGATGGAGAAAGAAAACAGGAATTATACCTGCCTAGTTCTCAACTGTGCCGAGTCTGATAAGATTTGGTTTCCTGAATATTGCGCCACTGAACAAAGACATAAATATAGCAACATTTGATTTTGAGACAGTATACTGCATTTATGCTTACAAACAGAAAATGAATTTTTTTCTGCTGTTAAAATTTCTTCCATGACTGAATATGTCTATAGTTTGGACATCTCTCAAGACCTGAGGTGTTCCATATACCACACAAATTGCCTTACAGATTTCCACTTTAAAACAAAAGCAGGGCTAGTTGCTAATGACAAAGCAGGGGGAGGGAGCTGCAGCAGCCATTTGGAGGTGAAATTCTGGAGAGCAGCTGCATAGCGATGGGAAAATTCATACAAGTTCAGATGTATACTTATTATAAAACAGTAGAGAGGTGGTCATATGAGATGAGGTCAGGGTTTGATAAGCCCAGTATTCATTCTCCAAATCACATATGAAAGAGCGAGAAAATAAAATCACTTCCTACACCAATCTAAAAATATGGAAGGAGGAATATTAACTTTGTGAAGTTGGATAGGACCATTTTAGGTAGAGAAATATTTATTTTAAATTTGGATTAGATAGATGTAGAAAACAGACTATCAAATAGAAACTGTAGATAAAACTGAAATCTATGTTTACGACAGTTTGCATGCAACTGTGTGAGTGGTTAGTACTAATTGCTAGTACAAAACAATACTAATTTTGTATTTTAATTATTTTTTTTTGCATGGTACAACTATTGTCTCTTGCGTGTAGCTAATAATAGAAGCATGAACGTGTAAACCTTGGTCATGCTTGTGAAGTGGACATTTCTCTGTTAAAAGAGAGAGGGACATTATCAGCCCAATTCACGGACTATCACACAACTTCAGTTGAAAAATACCTCCATTTGGTACTATAAGTTTAAAAGCCCTTGTAACCTAAAGACCTCCAACGTTGCTATCTACCAGTTCCCTGTTTCTTGAAGTTTCATAAAAATAGATGTTTTTCATAGAAATATAGAATGTTTTGGGTTGGAAGGGATCTTTAAAGATCATATTGTCCAGCCCTCTGACCATGGTCTGGGACATTTTTCACTGCTTCACATCACTTAAAACCCCATCCAATCTGGCTTTGAACACGGCCAAAGATGGGACATTTGTGACTTCTCTGGGCAGCCCGTTCCAGTGTCTCACCATCCTCATTGTAAAAATTTCCTTCTTTATATCCAATCTAAATTGACTCTCTTATAGTTTAAAACCATTGTCCCTTGTCCTGTCACTACAGAATTTGGTAAAAGGTCTCTCAATTTTTCTTATAAGCCCCCTTTATATACTGAAATCCCACAATAAGGTCTCCCCAGATCCTTCACGAGAGTGGAATAGAGGGTGAAAGTCACCTCCCTTAACCTGCTGGCCTTTTTATGCAGACCAGGATATGACTGGCTTTTTGGGCTGTAAGCACGCATTCCTGGATCATGTCCAGTTTTACATAGAGCAGTATCTCCAAGTTCTTCCCTGCAGGACTTCTGTCAGTCAGGTCATTCTCCAGTCTGTATTGATACTGGGGATTGCCCTGAAGCAGGTGTAGGATCTTGCACTTGGCCTTGTTGAAATTCATAAGATTCACATGGGCCCACTCCTCAAGCCTGTCAAGATCTCTCTGGATGGCATCCCTTCCCTCCAGCACGTTGACCGCACCAAGCAGCTTGATGTCCTCAGCAAACTTGCTGAGGGTGCACTCAATCCCATTGTCTGTCATTGATGAAGATTTTAAATAATATTGGTGTCAATACAGACCCTTGAGGAACACCACTTGTTACTAGTTTCCACTTGGACTTTGAGCAATTGACTGTAACTCTTTGGACACAGCCAGCCAACCAATTCCTTGTCCACCAAGCAGTCCATTGGTCAAATCCATATCTCTCCAATTTAGAGGTGAGAATTTTGTGGGAGACTGTATTAAAGGTCTTTCAGAAGTCAAGGTAGCTCTTCCTTTGTCCACTGATGCAGTCACTCAATCACAGAAGGCCCCTAGATTAGTCTGGCACGATTTTCCCTTGTTGAAGCCATGTTGCCTGTCTCTAGTCACCTTCCTGTTTTCCATATGCTTCAACACAACAGGAGGTTCTGTTCCATGATCTTACTGGGCATTGAGGGGAGGCTGACTGGTCAGTAATTCCCAAGGTCCTCTTTACTACCCTTTTAAAAAATGGGTGTGATACTCCCCCTAGACACTGGGGACTTTGTTGAATCCATGACTTTTCAAATATGGTGGTTTAGCAATTACATCTGCAACTGAAGAGATGGAGAGAGTCCAGAGGAGGGCCATGAAGATGATCAGAGGAATGGAACCCCTCTCCTCTGAAGACAGGCTTAGAGAGTTGGACGTGTTCAGCCTGGAGAAGGCTCCAGGAAGACTTTATAATAGCCTTCCAGTACCTAAAGGGGGACTACAAGAAAGACAGAGAGGGACTGTTTGCA
Source organism: Psophia crepitans (assembly GCA_013399095.1). Lineage (NCBI taxonomy): Eukaryota > Metazoa > Chordata > Aves > Gruiformes > Psophiidae > Psophia > Psophia crepitans. The sequence continues at coordinate 47,857 of VWZZ01008224.1, read as the reverse complement.
AGGCCATGTAGTGATAGGAAAAAGAGAAACAACCTTAAGCTGTAAGAGGGTAGATTTAGATTAGACATTAGGAAGAAATTCTGTACTGTGAGGGTGGTGAGGCACTGGAAGAGGTTGCCCAGAGAAGTTGTAGATGCCCCCTCTCTGGAAGTGTTCAAGGTCAGGTTGGATAGGGCTTTGAGCAACCTGGTGTAGTCGACAGTGTCCCTGGCCATAGCAGAGGGGTGGGAAGCACATGATCTTTAAGCTCTCTTCCAACCCAAGCCATTCTATGATTCTATGGTTCTATGATACCTTTGGGAGCCTGAGATGCATCTCTTCAGGTCCCATGGACTCATGTATGTTCAGGTGACTCACCTGGTCTCAGACCAGATCTTCTTTTACAGTGGGAGAGTTCATTCCTCCAGTTCCTGTTTTGAGGTTCAGGGACTTGAAAGATTTGGGAAGAGTAATTGCCGGTGAAAACTGAGGCAAAAAATTGTTGAGTACCTCAGCCTTCTCCATATCTGTTGTTACTTCTTCTCATGGTGGTTTTTTGTTTGTTTACTTGTGGGTTTTTTTCTTTTTTTTTTCTTTTTATTGGGAGAGTACATTTGTTTAATCTTCCTTGCCTCACCCACATACCTGTAGAAGTCTTTATTTTTCTTCACATTCCTTTCCAAGTTCAGCACCAATTGTGCCTCAGCTTTCCCCATCTGAGCCCTACATATTCATGACTTATAGGCTGACCTTCTACCAGTGTTCCCTAATTCCTTACACATGAAATTGACAGTTCTTGTGCTTTTAATAGAGGTTGTTTTGTAACACATGCAAGATCATTCTTGGAATATTTGTTTTGAGCACATTTGCGACCTAAGATTTGGATTGTTCTTGAGATTGCAGCATACTTACTCTTTCCTATGTATGAAGGTCAGCCTATAAGTTTCAAGTAGTTTTCTAAAATCATTTCGTTAATCTTTGCTATTGCTTGCTTTCCCAAGACTACCTCTCTAAATGTCATTACTATGACGTATTTGTAGATACCATAACATTTTTTTTCTCCTTTGTTGTAAAAAGAGAAAGGTAAGAGTAGGCTTGTATGGTGAACATACAAATAAATAGGGTGTTCGTTTGTTTGTTTGAATTATGAGGAGCTCTACATTTACCAGGGTATTAAAATACCAATGATTTTGGTATGTTCTTAGAAAGGAAAGAATACCTATTGTAAGAATATAAGTACTACCTATACTGGCAGGCCTAAAAAGATGCTAGTGGAACTTGTGAAGATAAGTACCAACTTCTTTGTTGTGCAAACAGAACAAAGTATGTTATTACGACGTTTGAACATGCTAAATGTGAAGATGATGTTTCCCAGAAACCAAGAGCAAGTATGAGTGTTTATGGAACAGAGATGTCCTGTTCTCTTTCTTGAAAAATGTTGCACAGAGAAAGCTTATATTGGTGATACACACTTAATTTATTGTCACTGCCACTGCTGATTTCTGCTTTATTTGAGCTGGCATAAGACTTCAAAAGCACAAGCAATGAAAAAATACCATATAGTGAATGAGCTACTTGGAAAATTTAGTACAGAAAATACTGTGGACAGGTGTGAATGAATTTCAACTGATTTCAATGAAGTTTCCTTGTAATAGCTATGAATAGAGTATGCACCTGTCTAGTAACATAACAGAATTGTTTAATAATGCAATACATTTCTTGTTTCCAAGATTGAAAGATGCAGCTGAAAGCCATTAAAAGAACAGAAAAAAAAAAGTCAGACTGAAAAATTTCAGTGGTCATATAAACTAATCTTAATGAATCCACATTTTTCTAGAGTGGAAGGGGAAAGTTCAATTTATAGCAAGTTTAAACTAGATACACAATATTTTATTAACCAAGTGTACAGATCCAGTTATTTATTTTTTTAAATGAATAGATAAATGGAATAGTTTATTCATCTTCATAAATGTGTATAAACTAATTATTTCAAGAAAATTATTCATTGAAGACACTCAATAAAGTGACTAGTTCTACCTCTGAAGTCTTAAGCCTTAAACATTTCTTCTCTTGCGTGCTGTCCATGCAGGAATGACCATTGTAGGGAACAGGAAAGATAAGTAAAAAGGAAGTAATAAAAAAGTAGCATATATTAAGTTTTATTGAAAAAAAAAATGAATTGAGCTGAAATAATCTCCTCCTTTTTTATTATTGTAATAAGAATGACCATGACTACAAATTACAAAACCAACAAGAAGTCCACTGGAGAGGAGCTCATAGAGCCTTGCCATTTTTATAGTGAGGTGAAAGCAATGTATAAGCAATTTGCTTCTCTTTAGTTGCTTCTTCTTTTCTTGAAAATGCTTTTTAAAAAACTGTAAAACCACTTATTTTAAGTGCACATGAACATTATATGTATAAAAACATGGTAACTCTGGCACTCATACTTTATGGATATAAGTGCCACAATATGCTTCTAAATAATAAAGTGAATAAGCAAACATAAATCCTTTCTTCCTTCATACTTCTTTTACACGTTTTAAACCTAATCCACATATTAGCACTTTGACACAATTACAAATAGACAGATGAATTCTTTATCATATCCTTACATAGCAGTGACAGAATGACTGCTTTAAAATAATAGAGCTGCTCACAAATGTCAGAGTATTAGAAAACATTTAGCAACAAATGGTTATTAAACTGTCAACATCACAAAAAAACCCTCAGAGGTGACTGTATTTCACTTCAATTTCTAATGAGTAGCACCATAACTGTCTTTTTAATTAAAAAGCAAACCTACCCAGTGCAAATAACAGGAAATATTTACTGTGCCAGCTGATCCTCTGACAAGTTAATAATTTCAAATTCATTTACCTACAAAGAGAATGGGAACATTACTTCTCAGGTAATTAAGAGGTTAAAGACCCCATGCTCATCAAACAACACGAATACATTTCAAGGTCAGGAAAGAGTAAGACCATTAATAACAAATGCATGCTTTTAGTTTATGTCCACTTTCACGTTGCTACATGACTGAGTTTGGAAGTGTAAGCTCCCTGGGAAATAGGATATTAAAATTGAGGTACTTGTAAACTAGGAGACAAACTAAAAGAATGAGAAAAAAAGCTAATTTTAAACTTCTATTTCAAAAGTTTTTAAAGTTATAATGCATTATATAAAAGTGCAGATTATCTCAGGTCTGATCCTCTCTCTGCTAGGAAAAATGCTGCGTATAAATAGTGTCCCAAAATGGGAAGATCCAGATAATTAGCTCTGCTGATCCATGATTTTTTGGAATTTACTGTTAGTATAAGCTCTCTAGCAGAAGGTGAAGATCTATCTAATATGAAGAAGACCTTATCTTGATTCTCTTTTTAAGCCAATCAAAATTAATAAAACCAAGCTCTAGCTATTAAAAAAAATAAATGCATCTGGCTAGCAGTGATTTTCCTTCATGAAGTCATATGGATTTAATGAACCTCCCAGTGCAAAAATATAGACAGACAGACAGATGGATGGATTTTCTTTTGGAAGCTTCAGCTCAGATATATTTCCCATCATGTTAAGATTAAATTTTATTTCAAAATTTATTTTTTAGTACATTACTTCAATTATTTCAGTACTGATGTGTAGCTTGATAGCAATGACACATAATATTATGAAAGTTTCAGTGGTTTAAAAGTTTGAAGAGGAAATTAAGCTCTTGCTAGACTAATTAGAATACCTGCTTTCAATATTTTACCAGAGTGATCGCAGGCCAATCAAAAAGATATCAAACCCAGATGCTACTGTAATAGCCCTATTTACCCATATCAATACACATGCTGAGCTGATACTCACTGGTACTCACTGATTATAAAATAATGTGTAAGTTATTAAATACATGAACGAAAATGCCAATAAAAATAAGGGTCAAAAGAAATGGGGACAATTCTAAAATATGTAGTGAAATTAATCCGAGCATTAGTAGATCTGCATAGCTATTTGCACACAGGCATTTGCACTTAACTGGCACACCTGTAGATACCTAATAGATCACAGTGCAAACATCTAAACCTAATGTCACTCAATAACATTTGCGGCTGTTACAACAGGTCTGAACTACAGAACTGCAAGCACATGGGAGAGTGGAATCTGTGTTGTAGTAAACAAAGGTACTTGTAACAGACTAAAAAAGTGTGAACAGGAAAGACGGAGAACAGCTAGGTATTTTTTTATTTCCTTTGACGTATGTAGTCTTTTCCCATTACACTTTGAGTCTTTTTAGATGTTTTAAAATGAAATTTCTTTGGAAATTATCTGAACATTATAATATCATAGAATGGTTTGTGTTGGAAAGGACGTTAAAGATCATATAGTTCCACTTCCCTGCCATGGGCGGAGACATCTTCCACTACACCAGGTTGCTCATAGCCACAGCCAACTTGTCCTTGAACACATAGGAGAGGTGCTGCAGCCTCTGACCATCTTTGTGATCCTAGAGCTGAATGCCATACTCCAGGTGAGGTCTTACGAAAGTGAAGTAGACAGGGAGAATCACAACCCTCAACTTGGAGGTCACTCTTCTTTTTATGCAGTCCAGGATATGGTTAGCTCATGTTGATCTTCATATCAACCAACACTCCCAAGTCCATCTCTCCAGGGCTGTTCTCAATCCAGTCTCTGCCCAGCCAGTAGTTGTTCTTAGGATTGCCCCAACCCATGTGCAGGGTCTTGGACTTGCCTTTGTTAAAATTCATGCGGTTCACACAGAACTACCTCTCAAGCCTGTCAAGGTCCCTCTGGACGGCTTCCCTTCTCTCCAGTGTACAACTGTACCATACAGCTTGGTGTGGGCAAACTTGCTGAGGGTGCACTTGATCCCACTGTCAGGATCCAATAGACATGGAAGCAATGACAACTACTAGATAAAACTTTGTAAATAAAATTTTGCTTTAGAAGTCAAAATTTTGATCTTTTTCTAATGCTCTTTTCAAAGCTTATTTCCTTCTCTTGCTCTTCCTCTATATATTATTCTTCCTACGGTGTTGACATCTAGCTTAATTTAATGGTTATATTTAGTTTTTAACTTATTTTTAAATTTATTTGTATGGCCAAAGAACTGAAGACCAAAGTGTCAACTTAATAGGCCATTCTAAGGAAAAAATAATCAGTAACTGAGTACAAATGCTTACAAAGTAAACAAACATCAGGGAAGTTATCTTTGCCTATTGATTTAACTTTATAAATAATGCCATAAAAACACCTAATACTCTGCATTAAACAACATCAGAAAGAAAATATTGTCAAAAATAGTAACAGAAAGAAGAATATCAGCAAGATTTCAAGTCTCTAGTTGATAGGTAGTTTTCACTGGAAACTGTGGATCATATTAAATGACAATCCTCATTGATATTGTTTCCCTACAATGTTGTAAATCATTAGATAACATTGCTATTATACTGATTCAGAGCTTCTTACAATGTGTCTCTTCCCCTAAATTGTAGCAGCAATTTCTAAATTCTGATTATTTTACACAAGTTCTGAGTTACATGTTAGAGTCTTAATCATTGTAAATTTTACTTCCTATTGAGTCTCGTTGCAATATAGGAGTCCCGAGCTGATTTTTTGCCTTTAAATTGCAGGGTATTTTGAAGAAAACTTTCATCTGTGAAGGTCTGACACTTTACTTTTAGTACTTATGGTTTCTCAACCTTAAATATAGTTGATATTAATATTTTGAAAGTATTTGCCTGATCATTCCACTTAAGTGAAAAATCATCATAATTTATTCCTTATGATGCATACAGAAGCAAAGGTCTGCAGGGTCTCCTAAATGGACATAACCAGATATCAGTGGAAAAAAATAGGAGCTGGTACTCTGCCCACCCTCTCCCAGTCTATAGCTACTTTCATCTCAGAGGATACATAAGCCTAACATGACTTCTCTGTCCTTAATAAGCCCCACGGGATTTTTATTCCATGAACTTGCCTACCCTTTCCTGGAAACTTTGTTCACAGCATCCTTTGGCAAGAGTTATTCGGCACCATGCTTCCTACCATGCAAACATGCTTTCTTTTGTGTTCAATCTGTTTTCATGCCCGGTTCCACTAGCTTCACATGATATAGGTACTGTAAAAGGCAAGAAAAGGTGTAATATTTTGTGACAGTGCCTGCCAGATATTGGAATTTTATTATTTCTAAGGAAATAATAATTTAAATGACTAACGGATAGAGAAGAATGCTCACCAGAGCCTGCTGAGGACCACTGCACTAAAGAACAGATCATAGCACTAATAGAGACAGGCTTAATCACCAGGCATATTTGTTCACTTACTAGATCCTTAGTGAACTAAAACCTCTTTGGGGCTACTCATTTAAGTTTTAATTAAGCTTTAATTGAATACAGCCAAAGCCCTTTGGGAATTTTTCCATTTACTTTAACTGATCCTCAGCATAGTTCTCTGTGTCTGCACGATAATGTCTGAATTTCAATTTTTCTGGTGACTCATCCACCTTTAGTTGAGCTTTGACTCAGCAAGGCAGTTTCCAGAATGTAAGAAAAGAACAGACCCATGATACTACGGTACCAACACTCAGCTTATAAATCAGACAGAACTGTAGAAACCACAGCAGTGGCAAAAGTTGGAGTATATAAAGCATAAGGGACGTGTATCTACAGTATGTGTGACTGTGATCTACTGGCCAGACTTTATCTTAGTAAAGACATTTAGAGCTTTAATATCAAACTACAGTAAATCTTATTGAGAAGTATTTTGTGCATAATCATAAAGTTGTAAAGAGACCTGGGGTTTTTAACAGTGTGCTGTTTGTGTAAGAAAGGGACATCTGAAAAATATCTATTTTTGAATTGGTTCCAGTATAGCTCCAATCTGTCACTGCTTTTAAGGAAAAAGCAGGCCAAATAGAATATATACCCATAGGCAAAAAAAAGTATATTTTTTTCGTGCAGATCTTCCTGAAGTTGTATAATTTCTTTTACTGCACAAATATGAGAGCTTAATCATACTGACTTTGTTTGATTCTGGTGATGCGACCCTGTAGTAGTGATAAAAGATATAGGTCTTAGCATAATTCTTTATCTTTTCCTGCAGTGCTGACAAGACTTTCAACAGCCATGTGAGATATACTAATTGAGAAATGAGGTTAGCTGTGGTGTCAGTATCGCAACCTGAAGAATAACAGTGGAATTCAATATATCAATATATCAAATGTTTAAAATGCTTGTTTAAAATATCCCTCTTTGTATTACTATGTTTCGCATGCTTTTCTCCTGCCACTGCGTGACGTATTGCCCCAAAAAAGGCTCTTGAGCTCATGTAAACCAAGTCCTTCAATCCAGCGTGATCTGAAAGTATCCTCACATGCAAAGAGGAAAATCTAATTAAACGCTGATAAAGTGCCCATCTTCTGTCTTCTCTCCTTCAGTGGAGCTATGGTTTGGTGGCTTTAAAGGTCCGAATATAGTAAGAGCATGGAGAATGCAATGCTTGTGGATCTCTGAAAGACTTACCAAATATTATGTACCAGCAAGTCCATCTACCTGGACTTGTGCAAAGCATTTGACTCTGTCCTGCACAACATCCTTGTCTCTAAACTGGAAAGGCATGGATCTAATGGATGGACCACCTGCTGGATAAGAAACTTGTTGGATGGCTGCACTCAAAGAGTTGTGGACAATGGCTCAATTTTCAAGTGGACATCAATGATGAGTGGCATTCCTCAGGGGTCAGTACTGGGACCAGCACTGTTTAACATCTTTGTCAGTGACATGGACAGTGGGATCAAGTGCACCCTAAGCAAGTTTGCTGACGACGCCAAGCTGTGTGGTGTGGTCGACACGCTGGATGGAAGGGAAGCCATCCAGAGGGACCTTGACAGGCTTGAAAGGTGGGCCCATGCAAACTGCATGAAGTTCAACAAGGACAAGTGCAAGGTCCTGCATGTGGGTCAGTGCAATCTCAAGCATAACTACAGGCTGGGCGGAGGATGAATTGAGAGCAGCCCTGAGGAGAAGGATTTAGGGGTGATGATTAATGAAAAACTCAACATGAGCTACAGCCAAAAATGTCAACTGTGTCCTGGGCTGCATCAAAAACAGAGGGACCAGTAGGTTGAGGGAGGTGCTTCTCCCCCTCTACTCTGCTCTTGTGAGACCCCACCTGGAGTACTGCATCCAGCTCTGGGTTCCCCAGTACAGGAAAGAGAAGGGAAGGGTCCCTGGAGAAGGGAAGGCTCCGGGGAGACCTAATTGCTGCCTACCAGTATCTAAAGGGGGCCTACAGCAAAGACAGAAAGGGACTGTTTACAAGGACAGGGAGTGATAGAATAAGAGGTATTTGGTTTAAACTAAAAGAGGGGGGATTTAGATTGGACATTAGAAAGACATTCTTTACTGTGAGGGTGGTGAGTCACTGGAACAGGTTGCCCAGAGAAGCTGTGGATGCCCCATCCCTGGAAGAGTTCATGGCCAGGCTGGATGAGCCTTTGGGCAGCCTGGTCTAGTGAAGGGTGTTCCTGCCCATGACAGGGGTTTGGAACTAGATTATCTTTGAGGTCCCTTCCAACCCTAACCATTCTATGATTCTGTGATTCTATATATCATTGACTCCCCTGGCTCAGAAATTGAGTAAGTGGAGAAACTTGTTTTGGCATGTCTGTTCTATGCCCAGATTCAAATTGTTTCTTTTTTTTTCCTTTTTCTTTTTTTTTTAAAATACTTCTGCTGCATATTCTTGCTAATGTCTCACACCGCTGTTTTATGTAATAGATATCTAGTAAGAGAAAAAAACCTCTATTTTTGCCAAAAATCTTACAGAACACTATCCCCAAACAGTCTAATATAGTAAAGTTTATTCTTTCGTCATTCCAGAATGCTTTCCAACTAGAAGATAGACTTCAACTCAAGCATGACAGGTTCGTGCCTCTACATTTGTCAGCCTCAGAAAACAAACATCACTAAAAAAACTCAACAAAAATGGTTGAGATAGGATGCCACAGAAGCGACGACTATTCAGAGGAAGGTATTTTTTGTCACCACATGATTCAGTTCTAAGAGTCATGACAGTCTGCAACACAGAAAGTTGCTTCAGTAAAGAAGAGAGTCAGTAAAGGAATAAAGGACATTTAGAGGACAAAGCCAAGAAACAAGTTGTGAGAAAATCAGCGTAGAGAATAGGAACAGGAAAGAGTTAACTTTCAAGGCTGCCTAAACACAAAAACCTCTTTAGGATCTTTAGAAGAGGAAAACACATTTCTGAATGCTATTTTTCTTTTTCTGCCACAGATAGGGAGGGCTGCAAGTCATGTATGAAATGATCAAGCATATTTCATTTTTAAGGCTCTGCTGCAAAACTGTTGCTACAATATTTTATAGTGCTTCCTTTTTTTTCTTTTTCCTTAGAAGACCAGACAGTCCAATTTAGATAATAATAATGTTCCCTTTGAAATGGTAACAATCATATATAACCTGGCCTGGGGGATAACAATATCTATTGTTTGTCTGTTTTCCTTTACAATTTTTTTTAAATAAATTTTTTGTATCATACTAATGAATAAGGTTGAAGTGGTTAATAGCAGAGTTGGAAACGTAGCATAATATATAGCATTATATACACATTGGATTTTTCTTCAAATTCTTTCTTACTTACTTTATGTAAGAGTTTTCCAGGAGGAGAAACATTATTGGTTGTACCCAGGACTGTTATAGCATAATTATCAGTCACTACTTATTCTGCCCATGTGGTAATCAATGTACTTTTTAAATGTTCTGCTTCTAATCACATTGGTCTGAATTACAAACCAAAGGATATTTTTTCTCTAATTTTTTCTATTTCTCAGCTTTTGTCTTCTCTGACAGCAAAATGTTGGTTTTGTTTTGTTCCCAATAGCTCTCCATTTATCTGTTTTCTCATTTACACTGATTATGTTTTTGTGTCTTACTTACTGGCAAAAAAGAACTTGAATATACTCTTGTTAATTCACTTTATGGTCAGGAACCTTTTAAAATTTCTAAAGAAGAAAGAAGCCAAAGAACTTCGCAAGATCTAAGTACTTTCCCAAATTATGATTATACTGTTTATTTTTTTGGCCTTACAAAGAACGTATATTTTTTTCTTTAATGCCTTTATAAAAAGACCTGGAATATATGTCAGTCTTTAGAGAAAGCTATGAAAGGTTCACATGGATTATGGGGATACTGGTTGACAGCCAATTCAACATGAGCCAGCAGTGTGCCCAGGTGGCCAAGAAAGCCAACAGCATCCTGGCCTGCATCAGGAATGGCGTGGCCAGCAGGAGCAGGGAAGTGATTGTTCCCCTGTATTCGGCTCTGGTGAGGCCGCACCTCGAGTATTGTGTCCAGTTTTGGGCCCCTCAATAGAAGAAGGACATTGAGCTGCTGGAACATGTCCAGAGAAGAGCAACAAAACTGGTGAAGGGACTGGAAAACAAATCTTATGAGGAGAAGCTGAGGGAACTGGGCTTGTTTAGTCTAGAGAAGAGGAGGCTGAGGGGAGGCCTGATCGCTCTCTACAACTACCTGAAAGGAGGTTGTAGTGAGAAGTGTGTCGGTCTCTTCTCCCAAGTAACAAGCGACAGGACAAGAGGGAATGGCCTCCAGTTGCATGAGGGGAGGTTTAGGTTGGATATTAGGAAAAACTTCTTCACAGAAAGAGTAGTGAGGTATTGGAACAAACTGCCCAGAGAGGTGGTTGAATCGCTGTTCCTGGAGACATTCAAAAAATATGTAGAAGTGGCGCTTCAGGACATGGTCTAGTAGGCATGGTGGTGTTAGGTTGACGGTTGGACTTGATGATCTCGGAGGTCCTTTCTAACCTTAGTGATTCTATGATTCTATGATTCATTTCCATAACTGCTATAAAAAATTCCTGGATTCTCAGAATCCAGCCATGCTTCACTAGTTTCAGGTGATGTACATGTATATGTTCATATTCCTCAAATATGAAATCTTGTGAAGAAAGCCAGAATTTGTCCCTGTGAAACAGCATTAAACTTCTCAGAGACAATGCTTTCTTTGCATTGCTGGAAAAAAAAATATTTATAAAGTTCAGGCATTATAACTCACTCATCACCATAATACCCAACTAGCTGCTCTGGAATTCAATGTTAGATAATCTGAAGTTATACCACATGATTAGCCTGTTGTAGCAAACATGAAAAATTTAGAAATTATTTTTTCAGTCAGGTCTCATATATGTTCTGTTGAGAGTGAACACCTGACTGGAATGTCAATAGTGTGAAAAAAGAGGAGAAAGGCCAGAATATACATGAAAATTGAAAAGCTGACAGGTAACCCTGTTTATTGGCATTCCTGCATGATGTTTGGTATTTTGGCATACTACTAGTACACATGTGGAGAGTGTTTCAACAGCTGTTGAGAGTTAGTTATCCTGACCCCAGTACTGTTCCTGATCAGTTGTTGGCAGTTTCAGTATGTGCAGCTATTTTTGTCCTCCAAGCACAATGATAAACCTGATGCAATTTTTTCTGGCACAAGCCTTCAATATCTAATAGAGCTGCGGTCTAGCAGCATAAACCTTAACAAGTTATGGCCGATTAAATGTGTAAGGAAAACAAATCTTTACAGAAAACAGCTAGATACCAAGCTGAACTTTTGGTCACAGGAGGATTCAGCACCTGGCACCACATGGACAAGCGTCTCTGTTACTGCAAATAATTGTTCAGAAAATGTGCATATCTCTGTCTTTGCCATAGCTGCTGATGTTTGTCGCACTAATACAGAATTATTAATAGATTCTCTGCCTTCAGGGAGTTAGGGTGATGGTGCTCCACTGCCTTGGTCTGTGTCCCTGCTTTGAAATATCTCTGTCAAGATGGATCTGAGGTAGAGGTCGCCCTAGCTTGGCACCATGCTCAGGTGCTCCCTGACTAGGGTATAGTTTAAAAGGCATATAGAAATTTTTGGTAGAGGTCTGGTTTGCCTCTGATTTCACGCTGTGCCTATGTGGCCCATCTCCATATACCACTTCATCATAAGGAAGGTGAAAACTGTTCAGCTCTGTAAACCACAACTACAGAAAATGTAAGAACGTTTACCAATTACATTTAACATTACTGTTTATACTGATGCAAGGTGGAAAAAAGCTATACAACAGTGTTAATCAGCATATTTTTTTCTTCTGCGTGCATCCCTAAGGCCTACTACTCTCAACTGCTGATGCATTTCTGAAATAATGGGGTTTTATGCCTGTATATTTTGTGTTGTACACATCTGAATGCTAATTTTGAGTATGAATAATTTTTTCATTGATCTGACTGAGTTCATAAGTATGTAATATTTACCTTGTTCTGGAGAGCATCTTGCATTTCTCACTGTATTTTATCTTTCCTAGTTCTCTAGGAAGCAGCTTGATGGACCATCAGAGTTTCGGCCCTGTGTTTCCTGCCTAACTGAAGAGCTGGATTCAGAAACGTGTTCTGCTTCTCTATACAGTGAGATGGCTTAACACTCAGTATATCTTTCTGGTAAATCACTGAACTGTTATTTGTCCAGACTCTCAGTGTTGTGTAAAGAGCTGTAAGGTTCAATATTAGGCTGTCATTCCTTGTCGAAGCTTCCTGAGGTACTACAACCACTACATTGCTCACTCTGTGTTCTAATTTCCCTACACACACCTAATAATGCCAACAGCGTAACATGGATGTTTAAAGTTTGAAGACTGAAATTACTCATTAACAGTCACATTGGTTCATCATCTTTATGTTGCTAGGTTGAGAGTTGCATGTTAGGTTTTAGCAGACTATGGAAAAAAGTGCCAAAATGTGTATGGTTTCAAGAAAGTTGGATGTAGTTAGTCATCAATTTGCCACGAGTATAACACATCCATGTAGAGAAAGAACAAGTCTGATGATATAGCTTGAGTGGAACAGACATGAAGAAAACTGAAAAGGAAACGGGAAAAGCAACTGGAGACTGAGTGATATTGAAATGTGAAGAGAAACACATAGGACTGGGACAAAGTAAACCGCTGAAGAAAAAGTTTGGTTAGATTGGCAAGAAGAGAATAAGAGTACTTAGACAATCAGCGAATACTGGATTGAAATAGGGATCCCAACAGTAAGTGACTTTTAAATAAAGCATTTTTTACAATGAAAATTAAAATTTGTTTCAAATTCTAAATATATTATGCAAGAGAATTTGCAGATTACAGATATCTGAACTTTCAGATAGTTTGAGATCCTCTCAAATATTCTGATTTTCAGAACAGAGAGGTAGCTTTGTCAATGCTGGAAAGAAGTTTAAAAAAAAAGCAAAGTTAGTATAGCAAATATCTTAGTATGATTTGACATTATTTATAAATACCCAAGGGGGTGTCTACCAGAAGAGAAAGAGTTAGCGATTAGCCATGTTTGAATATTAACAAGACTTTGAGTAGAAGCCAACACAGAGTATGTCTGTACTATAATCAGCTCCTAGACATATAACTCAATTAACAAATATTTATATGACTTAAAATTACCTGAAATGAAGCCCTATGGAATTTATGTTGTGAAAATGTAATCTCAGTAATTTTCTCGTTTTATAAGAAAGTTTAAGGGGTCTTTTACAGGATGACAAAGATTGGCTAGAGATCTCCTGGTTTTTTTTTTTCTGTTGTATTGATAGATTTGGTTTTTGTTGGCAGAAAATGTAATTTCTTTTTACAGAATTCAGGAAGATACCCTTATTGCATGCCTGCTTGTACAAAGAAAGAGAAAATTATGTTAAACTCTAAGAGGACAAATATAACACTAGTTGTTCAGCCTTCTGTCTAGAGTAGAGCAAAATTATGTTCTGTCCAAACAACAATCAGTCTAGCTACCAGATACTGCAAGGTTAAAGGATATTGACTTCTCTAATATTTGCGACCCAGATAATGTAAGTGGTGAGCTATAGTAGGAAAGCCAAAAGAGTGCAACAAAACCCTTTTAATACTTTCCTGTAAGTTTATTTAGAAGAGGTAATAAAAATGAATAAATAAATAAATAAATATTAAGTTATTTGATTTGCCATCAGCTTGGATGAGTTGCAAGAAAAGAGCACTCTTTCAGCTTAAATACAAGCAATTGTCCTAAATTGAGGCCTGGTCACTTCACTGATTTGGCTTGTGTGAGATTTGACAAAATGAGTTTGCTGCTCTCAGTGGCAGAAGAACAGCCTTACTTGTAATTTTACATTTATAAATATATAAACATATGCAATAGATAGATAGATAGATTAGATAGATAGATAGATAGATAGATAGATAGATAGATAGATAGACAGATAGATAGATAGATAGATAGATAGATAGATGGATGGATAGATGGATAGATGGATAGATAGATAGGTTATTGGGGGTGGCGGGAGGAGTGAAGGTTGGAACTCACAAAACCCAGACTCCTAGCAACAAGTTTGATTTCAAAACTGAATCAGAATGTCACAGAATAACTAATTGATGGATAAAATCTAGCCTTACCCTCAGGTATAGAGCACTTTGTTCTGTGGTTGGAGGATCAGAGAAATTGTTCAGCTTACCAGTAATATAGCAGATAGCTACGCTAGCTGCCTAAAAACAGGCAGATCATTGAGCTAAAATAAAAATTAAACCCATTGTAGTTATGCTAAGGATTTAAAGAACATAGAAAGTATTGAACATACTTGGAAAGTACAAAATTATATGGGGAACAAAAATTCGCATCAATCTAATATCTTGAGGAAACCTTTATTTGAACAAGGCAATCACATTCATGTTAATTTTCTGCTTAAAAGGTATTTATACTCAATCACAGGAAAAGAAATCCACAACTGTTCTCCAAAGCAGAGAATCTTACTTATATTTTTTTGTTTATTTGAAGTGATCACAAATCCATATGTCATGACTGATTGTCATGGTTTTACTCCAGCTGTTGGCTGGGCACCACATAAACGCTCGCTCCGTCCCCCTCATCAGAAAAGGGAAAGAGAATCGAAAGCGTGAAAGTGAGAAAACTCGTGGGTTCAGATACAAGAGTTTAATAAGTGAAGCAAAAGCCGCGTGCACAAGCAAAGCAAGACAAGGAATTAATTCCCCACTCCCCATGGCAGTCAGGGGTTCAGCCATCCCCAGGACAGCAGGGCTCCGTCACGCGTAATGGTGACTTTGGGAAGACAAACGCCATCACTCCAAACGCCGCTGCCCCCCCTTCTTCTTCCTCTCAAGCCCCTTATAAACCGAGCATGACCTCATATGGTATGGATTGTCCCTTTGGCCAGTTTGGGTCAGGTGTCCTGTCTGTTCCCTCCCAACTCCTTGTGCACCCCCAGCCATCCCGCCGGCGGGGCAGTGTGAGAAGCCGAAAAGTCCTTGGCCCTATGTAAACATCGCCCAGCAACAGCAAAAACATCTCTGCACTATCAGCGCTGCTTCCAGCGCAAATCCAAAGCACAGCCCCATACTGGCTGCCATGAAGAAAATTAACTCTCTCTCAGCTGAAACCAGGACACTGATGATGAGCATGGCCCACAGACAATACAGAAGATTCTGCAAGCCCAGACTGAATTGTACTCCCATGTGAAGACAGGAAACTGTTGATGTAACTTAAAGTAGTAACCTAGATGGTATAAAAGTCATAAAGATGACATAGGGATGCATCTTTATGAAAGAAATGGCTTAATGGGGAACAGTGCAACACTGTTTCACAGAAAAGACAGGAAGCAATGGCTGACACCTTTTATCCCTTCACCAAGCAAAAAGGAAACAAAGCAGTTCATCAGAAACTAGCTTATCAGATAGATTATTGGAATCAAGTAGGAGTTTTTTGTATTGGAATGTCAGTTACTGAGATATACTCTTACGCTGTTTGTTCCTCCTGACTCTTTCAGTGTGATTTCCCATTGCTGACTCCCGATCTTCCCTCTGAAGAACTCATCATGGGGGGTGAGGGGAGGAGAGACCTCTTCATTTAATCTAAATGCAACTTGCAATGCATTTAAATTCCTGTGAGTACTCCTCACCTGGCAGGTTGCTTCTGCTAGAGGGCAAATATGTCATAAGAGATATGGGGCATCCCTGGGATAAAAACTCAGTGGGATTTCAGTAGAAAGTGGGCATTTTGTCACAGCTTTCCTGCAGAAAACAACAGCTTGGATTTCGTTTCTGAAACTGGCATTTGTCTCAATACCTATATTCTGAACTATCATCAGGATCAGGCAGAGCAATGGAGACAGGGTAGACACTTCATAAAGGTACATTAGGCCATGGTGGATTTCAGAGCATTGTCTACGCGGTTGCATGAAAATTATAATTTAAGCAGCTCTTACCCACTCCTACTGCAATAAATCACATCAGGGTTTCTTCCTGGCTTGCTTTTAGCAAACCCAAGACACCAGAGCCCTAAGACGCTGTGTTACCAATTAAAGAAGTGTCAGCTTTAACGCTGCTCACAATGAAGGGATCATATATAATGCCACTCCCTTTACTTAACTCTCTATATAGGTGCCAATTCCTATCTCCCAACAGCTATCCAAAGCACTGTAGTTGAATGAATGAATACTTCTTTTTTTGTCCAATAAATTATAATCATGCTTTAATCAAGACATCTATTTTTTTTTAAACTGACACATCACTACTGTCTTACACCTTTGCAGCAATGTTTAAGAAATCTCTAGTTTTCTAATATATCAGAGTATCTTTAGTTCTATTAGTCATTGTCATCTTTGTGATAAATGGCTTAACAGCCCTGTTTCACTATTACACTTTTAAGTTTTGGAACGTTGCTGATACTCTACCAAGGAAATTTCCTTTTACTTTGTAGAGAACAGAGAAGAGGTGAGAGTGAATAAAGAGGATTATCCACAAGCTTTTTGAAGTGATAAGTAGAATATAACCCCACCACAATATATTTTTTAAAATCATTCTTATTTCTGATCTGTCATCACTTTAGCAGTTAGGCAGAAACGATTTATTGTAGTGTTAAAATCTTCACGTATTAATACGGAAAAGAACTAAGAGAATACTGATTTCAGGAACTTAAACCTAGTAATAAAAACATTTAAAATAATTAGGAAAACAGGAAATTAAAACTAATTTCATTCAAATTGTCCTATAAATTCACTTATGTGTTTTAGGCAGAAGGATTAGCAAAGTATATGGTAGTGAATAGATTTTACAAAGTAAAGAAACTCTGTGTTTAATCCAGAAAATGTATTTCACTCCATGGCTTTTTCAGCTACCTTATTTTCTTCCATTTGTCCTACTGTTGGCCTTCACCTCTGGTCAGAACGACATACAAGTAAGTAACCATGTCTTGATTTGATTACAGTGCTTTCTCCATGAATTAAGAACTGTGATGTTAACCATGTTGCCTGCAATAATTTTCTTGAAACTCATTCAGCTTCCTTCTGCTTTGAGGTTCAGTCTCAAATTTGTTTTGAAATGCATTTCTGTGATGGTGAGGACACATTTCATTGCAGCACCTGACCTCCACCAGTCAGCATTACAAACCTAAATCAGTAAGTTTTCATTCCTGACATTTCCTCCTCCCCTTGTAACTGTCACAGGAATGGACTCAAGCTGTGCTGTGCCCAGTTCTCATTACAGCTTTTGTCATGAGAAGATGAGACATCAGAATGTTTAGTTCCTTATTTACAGTTCAGCTTAGTTTTAAACAATAGAGTGAGCTGAATATATACACAATGACGGTCTAAAGATCTACACAGCTGTGTGCATTATTTACTTCTGAGAATAAGGCACCTAACTGCTCTAGTGCCTAGCTCCAAATAAGTAACATTATACAGAATTGGTAAACTGGTTCCTACGTAAAAGGTAGTTATGTATTTGTATATTTAAATGAACATTGGATTACCTAGAAAGGAAAATAGAGGGGAGGACCAGCTAAAACTCAACACAGGTAATGTATAATTAGCAGGCTTTCTTCCTAGAAAATCTCATCTGTGGGTACTTTGGGGCATGAGTGTATTGTAGGTAAAGCCAGAAAATTAAATAAAAACTAAATTTAAATTAAATTCTGAATTTATGTTATGTTGAAAATTCATGTTACAGCAAACCTTCTGAACAAAGCAAATATTTTCCTTTCAAGAGAAAAAACATGCTGATTTAGATAATTATTCTGTAGGACATAAGGGGACTGTTTGTCTTTTGATCACTCTGGTCTGTGCAGCTATATCTAGACTGCAGAACCCTGGTGAGAATCACAGTCCTTGTCCACAAATTGTTCAGAACAGGCATCTGGTTAACACATCCATTCGCTGAGTGTCATGTAAACATTTCTTTCTCTTGGAGATCAAGGAGCAGAGAGAAGGAAATTATGCACACTAAGGCTGTGGCCATAGCTTACAACATAATCCAAAGAAAAAATTTTCAGGTCTGTCAGGACATTTCTACATTCTCCACCTACAAGACTGTTTTCTTACTTGCTTCCACTTGAAATTACTTCTTTCTCTCACTGTCACCTGCTTCCAACCATAATAACTCATCAAGACCTCACTGGCTACTGTCAGGTTTCCTGTCATGAACTGTGACTTGTGGATAGGGAAATCAGATAATCTCCTTAAGCAAAGTACTTTTATTTCTAAAAGGAACAACAAAGCTTCAGAAATCAACAAACACCAGTTTATCTACAGTATAATTTATTCAATGGTTAACTATTTCTGTCTATTAATAATTGATGGAAACTACTGAATCCTGCTTTTTTTCTATAGTTTGATTTTCTAACTTAGAATTCTTTTGCTATTCGACCATTTAGCCTTTGCAAAACATCTGGATAAGTTTATCCAAAGCTTGAAGTTAGCTTTGTCACAGCTATTAGCTTGGGTGTTGTCTCACTTTACCAGACGCTTTATCTGGGTCTATTGTATGGATTCACTTGTTAGTTTTCTAACGACCCTGACAGTAATCTAAATAAATCATGCAAGAGTAAATGCCCACGTGCACCAATATAACTCTACAGTTACCCAATAACTAGTATATATACAGAGTTAATGAATTCTCACTTATGTGCATCACGTTCCTCAATCTACCCCTGTAGGATTTGTTGTACGTAGTTGACATCCTCAGCATTTTCATTAGCAAGAAAGGTGTCTCACTGGATTTGGATTATCTGACATTAAGCATCATGAGATTTTAACCTACCCAACAGTATCTACTCTTTATAGCTTGAAATTCCTTCTTTTATCTGCAGAAAAATGCAGTTTCAAAATCTGGTTAGCACATTTAGTGTGCCAGTGTCTTGTAGCCTGCAATATATGGCATGCCTACGTAGTTAGTACCACATCGAGATGCCCTGGATTTCTTAGCCCAGATGAACTTGCTTGCAGCAGGGCAGACAGTAAACAGCTTTCAGCACTCCTGCAAAAAAAGGCTCAGACTCCTCAATACATTCAAATTCAGAACAATCTTTACCCTTTTGTCACTGTGGTCCATATTTGTGGGATCTGCAATTAAAAGCAAAATGAAGCAGCTATAGAAAATATTTTATCATCTAAATAAATGGAGCTTCTTTACACATAAACATGTCAATAGTACTCTGGAATGTTACATTGCACCCATTGGGGAGGGGGGACACAGACGGGGACGACAACATGAGGGTGGGGGGAGGTTTACAGGGAGGTAATTTGAGTATTTCCCAGGGAATCCTGTATCTAATCTAGAAGCATCATAATTCCAGAACAAAACTTCTTCAGGTTCTTCATGTTAATTTGTTCAAAACCTACTTAGTTTCACCACAGATCTAGTATCTTAATTTTGATGGGCCAGATTTACCATTCATAAATAGTGAAATATGGCACTTCTACAGCAGTATTTACTAGTGTTGTTCCAAATATAATTTTCACAGAAGACGACCAGATACAAGAATCATTATAGCCATTTTTAACCTTGACGTTTTAGAGATATAACGTAACTCTTAATTCCTGCTGTGCACTTCAAACAAATGTAAGGAAGTCAGTGATAATTCATTAGAACTCTTCATCACAGAGCTGTCAAAGGTTTTTTTGCAATGTAACATTGGATGCCCAAAAACATGTTAGCTATCTTGGTATTTAATTCAAGCTTGTTTTGAACTCATTAATTGTAGATCTTATATAGAAGATTTAATTTTCTGCATGCAAAATACTAGTTGTCCAAACAAGTAGAGAGAAGATCATTTGTTAAACCATAATAGGCCCAAAATATAAACTCTTCATATTGAATACATATTGTGTCAGATATATCTATACACTTTTAAATTAATATAATAGCCCTAAGGCACATGACTAGAATTCTACTATTGGAATCATGATGAGAAGCATTATTATCTGAGTCTTCCCTAATATCCCTTAGCAAACAATTTTCAATACACAGGGGTTAAAAAAACAGGAAGAGGGGAAAAAACTGTTTCTGCAGCTGGCCATGAAAAAAATCCTATTTTAAACAAATTTCTATTCATGACAGGACCACATTTGTGTCCAGCAGCCCTAACTGGTTGCTATAAAAGAATGAGTAAAATATTAGGGTGTTCTTTAGCCACTAAAGGCTGTTTATCCACATTGATGTTGTAAGATGACCCCCTTGGAGCTAGCTAAAAATATATTGTTTCTCAGCATGATGCAGTACCTTTGGATAGGCCTCCTCCTGTCCCACACGACAGGTGTGAAAACATAAAGCACCTCCTGCAAATACCGATAGATTCTCTATATTCCTCCTCAGTTGTAGGGTCCCATTTAATCACCTCAGCTAGTTACTCTGCCTTCATCAGCTGTGTTATCTGAGTTCTGAAAGTTTGCTTTAGGCTTTCCATCTTTCTACTTGAAATAGCCCTATTTTTCTCTAGGATTCTCTGTATTACAACGGAAAGAAAACATTTCTCACATGATGTTTGCTAGGGGTTGTCTCAAAAGTTTCTCAGATTCATTGTGGCCTTTGAGATTTTCAAATGACAGCAAGCTTATCTCAAATTGTCACACACAGCTTGTGCAAACATCCCTGGGCATAATCAATTTCATTTATTAAAAACAATTCCAATCATTTTTAATTATAGGTCTCTAGAATCTGTCTGACTAGATGATTAGTATTCTTCATTCTCATTTGTTTCTCATCTGTGAGCAGTTTGAAGTTCCTCATTTTCTATTGAAAACAGGGCAGTGGCCAGTGAAAACATCTGGGAGTACTTTAACAAAATCTAATTCTCTTAGGTTGTTCTGCTAATATCCAGTCGATTAGAAAGTGGTGAATCTTTTTCATAATGAAATTCAACATTTACAAGCTGCTATAGTCCAAAATTTTGCTCTTAAAACCAAGTCCAAGGAATTTAATTAATATCAG
Organism: Psophia crepitans; assembly: GCA_013399095.1. NCBI lineage: Eukaryota > Metazoa > Chordata > Aves > Gruiformes > Psophiidae > Psophia > Psophia crepitans. The sequence goes on along the minus strand of VWZZ01008224.1, from coordinate 26,572 downwards.
CTCCCTAAAATAATTAGCTCAACCTTAAAAATAAGTGGCTGAAATTGATCAAACCTCCTCAGCTCTTGGAATTCAATGTTAATTCGGTAAAGGACATTTAGCATGAATTTGCTAGAGAGGGCTCATGTCAGCATTTTCTTGCATTGTGAGTGTGCTTCTTTGAAATAGTATTCAAAGGAGAAGCACTGATTCTACACTGCAGAGAAAATGAACTGTTTATTTCCCAACAATTCCTACTGAATTTATTATCATATTTTAGCAATAAATAACAGCAGTAATTAATATCTGACAAATAGCTATAGAATTCCTTAGAACATTACAAATCTTTGAGCTTCTTAGACTTCTACAGTCAGAGCTACACTAGAGGAGGAATTAAATTTCAATTCATGCACGAAGAAGCATCAGGAAGGGTTACAGCAGTGAGACCACAGGTTAATCCATCTTCCTTTACCAGAAACCACTGTTATGAGGCTGTGTTCCTCATGATCGAATCTTTGACTATAAGCTTATTCACTAGAGGAGACGGTGAGAACATACACATTGGTCTGTCCCAAAGACCTCTGTCAACCTTGTGAGTTGTATTTAGTCCCTATGTTCTTTAAGAAAATACCTGGGGTAAGGTACTCTTGTCTGAAACAGCTGGAAAGGCCATGTAAGTAGCAAAGAAAAGGTGAAAGTTTTAGATGTACTATCCCTTCTTCTTTTCAAGCTGCACATTACATAATTGTATTATAGGTGATATTGTCAGATATTGTGTAAACAGGAATCACTTGTCCTCCAGCAACTTCCCGTTATATTAAGGTTCAATTTACATGTGGTTTTAAAAATGACTGGACGTTTGAAGAGGTGGTAAATTTTTATGTGTTGCCAATGTACAACAGTCAGCATCTTGCTACAGCAAATAACCACTTAGATGTTTTAATGATGTTCTCACTATCAGCTTCAATACATACTATTGATGCCTCTTATTTATTTACCCTTCATAAATCAAATCTGAAGTTAAAGAGTGATCACTGAAACTGCTGAATTGTCTCTGTTATCCTTAGACTAAGAAGACTATAGAATAGGAAAGCTATTTCTTCTCTCTCCTGTAGACTTGATCTACTGTCATTAATTTGAAGTTAAAAAAATCAACAGGACAAAACTGGCAATGATTGAACATTAAGATTCCAGTAGGAAGGCAGGTGGGTGAGGTATTTTTTCTTCCAAAGAAAAGATTGTTTAGAAGCAAGGAGAAATAGAATAGTATTGTCCTGAAAAATAAAAAAAGTAATTCAAAACATAAGAAAAAACCAAACTGAAAACAAAACCCAAACCACAAAATACCGCAAAACAATGCATCTTCCAGAAACATGAAGGTTTTCATTCAGAGGAGAATCTCAGAATATTTTCTGTATGAAGTTTGTAATGAAATGTCCAAAATTCAGACTCTTATCTATTTATCTGGAAATGTGGCAATAAAGGAAACAAACGTAGCGTGTCTCAAACTATCTAAATTGTCAAGAGAATGATAAGTTTAAAACATATCAATACTTAAAAAGTAAGCTTTGCCTTTGAATAGGAGAAAAAAAAAAAGAAAATAACTTTTAGGCTATTAGGGAAGTCAGGAGTAAACTTCATTACCATTAACTACAAAGTGTATTAGAATGAAAATATAGCTGTGCCAGTCAAAAAAAAAAAAAAAAAAGAAACCACTCAAAATGCTTTTATGGTTTGAAAGGAAAAATCACAGGTGAAGAATTAAATGGATCTACTGAATTATCCACTTCTGTAGAAAATGGGGTGGTAAAGCTCTAAAACTCTAAGTACTACTTCTATGTTAAATGAACAATTTTCAAAGACAGGATTCCTGTAGGTTTTTTTCCTCCAGCACATTAGAAAAAAAAACCTGAAACAGATGGACAGGAAAAAATAAGGTGGTTATAAATCAAAGGCTGTAATCGTCTGCACATTATTTGATACAAGTTTTTTCCAGAGCCATAAGAGTTATTGTGAACCTCTGACATGCAGATGCATGTGCTATACCTTGCTATTCAGCTTGACAGGCAAATCCTCACTGTGCAGACAGCTCCCTTTTTATACATGTGGCTCAGAAGGAAGGTTAGGATAAAAGAACCATGAAAAAGGGAGCGAAATCAGAAAGAACCTTTATTTAAATTCTATGTTGAAGAGTATCCAGATTATTCTAGACACCTTAAGCAATTATTAGGCTAAGTATAATTCTGAATGATGAGTAAGGATTGTTACCAGTAAGCTCTTTTGGACAGAAAACATTGAAAATGAGAGGACTTGAACTGAAGATAAGGTGAAAACAAAGAAGAGAATGACCTAAGTGATTAAGAGGTTGCTACTAAGCAGTAAATTGAAATAAAATCCAAATAATCACATGGACAGTATGTAATGTAATGGGTGCATTCTTTTTGAGACATAGTGATGAATTATTAAAGAGAGTATCAGTATCCATAAAAAGGTGTGTGTAACTGCTGATCTGATTGATGCGCTTCTCTGGGTAATTCCAACTTGGGACAAAAGCATGTTCCTATCCATCTTCAATCTTTACGTAAATATAAAACTATACTTTGATTCTGTCCACTACCCTCACCTTTTGGCATTACCTCCTTTACTTATTTATTTTATAACTTATATAGTTAATATTCTTGTGGCACTGCAAAGGACTTTTGGAAACTATTAGAGAGATAAATATGCATAATAAGGCTTAAGCTTGATTAATTTTGCTTCTCTTGTCTCAGTACTTGCAGAGATTGATATGACTGACTAAACAAATTGCTCTGGTAGTTTCATAAATTTTACAGTCAAATGGCCTCAACTGCTACTCAGAAAAATTCCTTTATTTATCGGGAATGTTTAACCTAAGGCCAAAAGAAATAATATAGGTTCATAGGAGTGCTACTCACAAGTGCATCTGCAACTTTTACTTTCATTTGAATCAGACCCAGATCTGTTCTGTTCATCAGGTTTCTGCATCTGCAATCCAAACAAAGAGATGTCCCTGGACTGAGTTTTAATGACCAGCCAAGGTGGTGCTAGGGTGCAGTGCTGAGGACCTGTGAGAGGTGGGGCCTCTCCTTGGGCAGCCAGGGCAGGGCAGGATCTCCCCCACCAGACAGCAGGGCAGGCTGAGTGATATTTTCCACAATGGCATTCACGTCACATTCGTGTCTGAAGATGGTTTGATGATTCACGTCTCACAAAACTGCTGAGAAAAAATGTAGTATTTGCAGCAGTCAGTCAACACATTTTTAAAAGTTTACCCTAAAAGTCTGGTACTTAGAAGTAATGTAGAATCATTTACAAAATATAAGACAGGAGGAATCTAACTTTTGCTTCCAAGTCAACCAAAATTTATTTTAAAGCTGTAACCAAAACACTATGCATTTATTTTCAGATGTCTAATGCATTACAAAAATTTTAAACTAATTTTCTTCTGAGTAGCCCCAGAGAAGAGCTTAGAAACCAGTATTCCTAAAGCTAAAAACTTTCATCACAGTCTGGAAAACTGATTTAAGTGATACTTTCAATGTAGGAGTAATGTCTAAAAGATGAACCTTCATGATCTCTGTTGCATCAAGTTAGAAGACATTAATATTTTTAGTTACATTTGAAGATGCATAGTGAATTATGTAACGTATAAAGCTTTCTCTGGTTTATTACAGCTAGCTCAATAAGTTATTTATAGATGCATATTGTAATGTAGGCATATTCCTAGCTAGGAATAAACCATGATTTTTGATCCCAGATGCATTTTCAGAATCTTTCTCGTCTTTCACCTTTGAAAATTTTGTCCAATATACCCCTCGGAAGTATCCTTTCCAATCTGACTGAGCAGAAAGAGAGGCTCTTCATTTTGACTTTGTGAAGTAGACAAGTCTGCCTGCCAAGATATGGACAAGTGTGAGGCTCCGATAACAAATGAATGTCCCAAACATTCGTCTTGACACAAGCAGGAATGAACTGATAACGAGGGAATGTGGCAAACATCTGTTTTGAGCAAGGACAGAGCCTGCAGGAGGCAGGATACCGTCTTGTGAGCTCCTTCCCCTCTCCCTGAAACACCCTGATAAAGCCCACCTGTCTCCTGTGCATATGTGCTTGTGAGGGGCCATAACTCACTCAGCCCCAGAGTGAGACCCCCATAACCCACCGACTCATCTCTTGAACATTCCTGAGCTCATACTGTGGCTGGGCAGTGATGACAAAGCCCCGCCTATGGGCCAGACACTTTGGGTTATAGAAAGGGGAAAACATGAGCTTTCAGGGCACACCCTCCACCTGAGAACCACATCTATGAGCAGAGGACATCGCTGAATCCAGGATGGTGATATCTCTTCTCTGATCTTATCTTTCTTTCTCTCTCTTTCCTTTTCTCTCTCTGTCTCTAACTTCATTTTCAGCGCACTAAGATAATCTTGTCACAAGATTTGCTAAACTGTTGTCTCTCATGATTCCACTGAGTTTTAAGTGTTGTTATAATCTTTGCCAAGCCTTTATCTTTCATAGTTCTGATGAGTTTTAAGTAAATTCATAGTTTATTTCAACCTCTAAAATAATTATCATTACTCCTGATTACCACACAGGGAATTAAAAAATTACCTCTCCCTTACACCTGCTGAGTGGGACTGGACTTTAAATTGGCGTCATGGACAGGATTCTCTGTGAGAAGTAGTAAAGAGGTTCCATAAAGGGGATATCAGCCAGAGTGCTGAAGAAAGGAGAACTGACTTTCGGTTGGAGCCAAAATCTCTGGCAGTAGGTCATGGCAACCCAGGATAAGCCTGATCTTGACTGCTCCCCACTCTTGGACTTGTTGAAGTCTCCAGCTACCTATGGCTATTTAGAAAGAAATAAGTATTATTCCCCCTAGAAAATAATTTTTAAAAGGTAAACAAAGAAACCACTGACTTTTTTAAAAGTTTATTAAAAAAAAATCAAATATTTGTTGCAAAAGTACTTGTTAACTGTTTCTTAAAAGATATTGAAAAACCAATTTGATGGATCCTTGTAGCTGCCACCTGTACAATACTTGCACTAGTAACAAATTGTTTGATTTATGTGTTGTTTGTTGTTTTTTGTTTTTTTTTTCCAGTGGTGGAAAAAGTCCCAGTAGGAGATGAGTCAAAATTGGATAACTGGATTCAATTTTCTCCATAAGGAAGTTCAAATTTGGATCTGAACACAAACCTCAGTGTTCTCTTTATAAAAAATGATCCAGTTCTGATTGTCAGAATCCTTCATTTATATTATGCCCTGAGATCTGACCTTTTGAATTAAAATGGGAGAGGTTTTCCGGCTGTCCTTTACTCCATAAGCACAAAAAAAAATATTAAAAAATTATTTAATGTTATTTCCAAAAATGCACAGTACATTTAGTGATTTGGTACTGAATCAGTATTCAGAAATATGATCCAGTTTCAATTTTTTATTCAATCTTTTAGCACACCGCCTCCCCTTCCCAAGCTGTAACTCTATGAACCCCTACTTTCTAGGTAATAGGAAGATGTGTCACCTGCTACTGAAGGGGAATAAAAGGTTGGTTGCACATTTGTGTCACCTCTAACCAGCAGCTCTGTGAAAGCTATAAACCAAGCAGAGGCAGAGAATCACCTGCCAGCATCTGCTGCTTCTGTTTCCTTAAAACAGACATCACCTCAACAATAGGCAGATAATGGACGACAGTTGGGAGATTGTGAGGTTAGACAATAAACTGAAAAGCTGTTTAGCCAAAATGTTAGGGACAAGAACCAGATGGTAGGAAACATCCTACATATTTTAATATAGACTTGCTACCTTGAGTAATTATATTATGACAGTTCTTTTCACCACTATTTTGTCATAAGTTGCCTTAAAATAACCCTGGAGTTGCTTCCATTTCTCCTTTGAAAACATTATTTGTAATTAAATTGATATATCTGATCTTGAGCTTCCACTTTCTTTTTTAAATTAAGCAGCCTTTTTTCATTCAGGTTTCTGGGTTGGTTTTGTTTTTATTTTTATATTTCTGAATAAGAAAAGGAAAAAATTCTGCCTTTCTGACAGGAGCTGCATAGAGTGTTCTAGATGAGATATATCATTATGCAAAATCCCTGACTATCAAAATTCCTTTGGCTTTTGTTTTCTGGATTTTTCATATTTTCTTTATGTTTCATCTACATTTATTATTGCAATGTGCCAACATATCAATATAGTTTTGTTTTTAAGTTTCTGTCATACGGAAGAATGGGAGTACAATTTTCATCCCTTAAGCTATATTTTTCATAGCATCCTTATCTTCTTAATAATGAAGCTGTCAAAATACAGTTGTGTTTTGATTTGGTTTGGTTTTCCAAACTCATTGCAAATCAGTAAATCATTGAAATTCTATGTCTCTTACCAGGTGCTTTTTTGATTCTTTTTATAAAATATGCTGTCTGCCTTTTGATTTTCTGTATTTTTTAAAAGTTATTATCTTCTTTTGCCACTTGGTAATTTTTTATTTTTAGGGGGTTTTTTGGCCACTGTTTTATATTATTTTGCAATTCCAGGATTAATATATTCCCCAAAGACAATGCGCTTTCCAGTTCTCCATGAAATTCTCCAGGTATGTGAGAAGATTTTCATTACAGGTTTTAGCATTTTGAATAGTCACCATCATGTTTTTTTCTACCCTCAACAATGCATAAAGTCCTTTGTTGCTTTTTCTTTCTTTGAACACATAACTTCTTTTTTTTCTCTCTCTCTTTTTTCTAGCCTTTGTTATTTAATTTTATGTGATCTGTTGAGATTTGTTTGAGAGATTTTGTTTTATTTCATCAAAATTAATTGATAGAGGTTCAGGACTTAAAATCTGCTGTTTAAAACTGCTAAGTAAAAACGTGAATCCTGTCTTATCCAATTCCACATTGTCTCAAACTGGTATGTGTAACTGACTTTAACAGAAAGATCAGACAATGTCAAGTGACTATATTAAAGTTGTGTGAAAGTCTTTCACAAAATATTATAATGATGCTGTCCATCTTGCTTGAATTTCACTGAGACGTTTAATCTTGACTTACATACCTAATGGAAAGGTAAATACCTCACTCTTACTCCTGCTTAGTTTCCCACTAAGTGGATACACATCAAATTGGTGTTTTACGAAACTACGATTCTGTGCTGTTTAGAAATTTAGATTAGAAATTCAGGGGATAGTGCAATGGCAGTTTTCTCAGGTTTTGAGGGTATTTTTTAGGTGTTTGATTTTTTTTTTCCCACCTGTTAAATTTTAGTAAATTATTTATCACAGCATCCCATTTTCTACATGTATATTTTCAGGAAGATGTTCTCAGAACTTTGTTCTGAGATGGTTAGCTTAATACTTAAGTAGCAGATTATCAGTGAGGTTTATTTTGATGGAGACATTTTTCATATAATTCAAATTTTGTGACTGCTTTTTTCTGTTTTTCATAACATAAAGAAAACTGCGTGAATTAGTTATTCCTTTGAAAACTGCGACTTCTGGGTTTTGGTTTGGTTTTTTTTTTTAATATTACTTTTCTTGGGTTTTGCTTACAATACACATTATGTACCAAACGTAGTTAATCAAATTTCTCAATGGTATATTTTAATTCTTAATAACATGAGCATTGTTCAATACTTTTGTGGTGGGCTGACCCTCGCTGGAGGCCAGATGCCCACCAAAGCCACTATCACTGCCCTCCTCAGCTGAACTGGGGAGAGAAAACATAACAAAAGACTCATGGGTCAAGGGCAGGGAGAGATCACTCACCAATTACCACCACAGGCAAAACAGTCTCAGCTCAGGAAAATTAATTTAATTTATTACCAGCCAAATCAGTGTCAAGCAATGAGAAATAAAACCAAATCTTAGAAACACCTTCCCCCTACCCCTCCCTCCTTCCCTGGCTAAATATCACTTTTGATTTTCCCTCCCTCCTCCTCCAGCGGCATAGGAGAACTGGGAATGGGGGTGACAGTCAGTTCATCACACGATGTTTTTGCTGCTCCTTCCTCCTCAGGAGGAGCACTCCTCGCACTCTGCCCCTGCTCCAGCATGGGGCGATCCCTCCCATGGGAGACAGGCCTCTACCAACTTCTCCAATGTGAGTCCTTCCTACATGGTGCAGTTCCTCACCAGCTGCTCCAGTGTGGTTTCCTTCATGGGGTGCAGTCCTTCAGGACCAGACTGCTCCAGTGTAGGGTCCAGACTGCACCAGTTCCACAGGGCCACAAGTCCTGCCAGCAAACCTGCTCTGGCATGGACTCCTTTCTCAATGGGTCACAGCCACCTTTAGGTGCCTCTACCTGCATAGGGTCCGCCATGGGCTGCAGGTAAAATATCTGCTCCCCATCATCCTTCCTTCGTGGGCTGCAGGGGGACAGCCTGTTTCACCATGGTCTTCACCACGGGCCACAGGGGAATCTGCTCTGGTGCCTGAAATACCTCCTCCTCCTCCTTCTGCACTGACCTGGGTGTCCACAAGGCTGTTTCTCTCATATATTCTTGCTCCTCACTCTGGCTGCAATTACTCCTGGTTGCTTTTTTATTTTTGCCCTTCCTAACTATGTTACCACAGAGCTGGTGCCACCGTTGCTGATAGACTCGGCCTTGGTCAGTGGTAGATCTGTCTTGGAGTCAGCTGGCATTGGCTCTGTGAGACATAGGGGAAGCTTCTAGCAGCTTTTTACAGAAGCCAATCCAGTAGGCCTCCCGCTCTGTCCCACCCCGCTACCAAAACCTTGCCATGCAAATGTGATTTCACTATTTTTTAAAATTAACTGCTACTAATTCAGCATTATTCTTATAACTTGAAATATTGCACNTTAAAATATTTCCTTTTTTTTTTTTTTTTTTAGTGCTTGATACTATGCATCCTCTCCTGTATTTGCTAATAATCTTTGTCATGGTTTAGCTCCAGCCAGCAGCTGAGCACCACGCAACTGCTTTCTCATCGTGTCCTCCCCTTCATCCCCCCTCAACTTCCCCCACCCCAGGAGGGATGGGGAGGACAACAGGAAAAACAAAGGCAAAAACCTCATGGGTTGGGGTATGGGTAGCTTACTGGGACAGCAAAAGGAGAGGAAAACAGCAACCACCACAGTACTGATAACAAAATGTACGTAACTGGTGATAACAGAAAGCAATTTACCGATCCCCCAACCAACCAGGTGCTCATCCCACAGTGTGCCAAATCCAACCCTCCCCAGCCAGCTCCCTTTTGTGGTGAGTATGTCACATGGCATGGAATAGACCCCTGGCCAGCTTTGCTCACCTGTCTTGGCTCCTTGAGAAAATTCACTGTATCCCAGCCAAAATTAGGACATCTTCAATAATTTGAAGAGGCTTTACTACTTGTCTTTCTCTGTTTTCCTATTTTAAATTATTCTGCATGTCAATCCGCAAGCTTTTCTCACAACTGTTTTTAATTTCACATAATCTTCAAGTGAGACAGAAATGTGACTTGCCAGCACTTTAGTCCGCATCACATTCCACTTGTTAACTGAGCAGTCGTTTACTTCAAATTGAATTGAAATTGATTACTGTCAATATTCTAATGCCAGACTTTTGCCTTTAGTGGTCAGCGTGTCATGTGATAATCTGCAGACTGCCTTACTGAAATCAGAGAATCATGATAAACATCTGAATCTTAGACTACCTATATTAAATAATAAATTTCTAAATGTTTCAGCCCTTTCTCACGGTCATTCAAACTTCTGACAAAAGCCTTATAATGCCTTGATCCATTTCTCAAATGGAGATGCTTTTGTGATGTGTCTCACAACATTCATATCCTGTGGATATAATCCACTACCTTTGTTTAAAACAACTCCACTATGCAAAATCAGATGCTCTTTTATTTCTTCTTGCTATTTCCTTTAGGATCTGGGAATGTAATTAATCTGGGCATGGTACTTTGTCAACTTTTCATAGTTCTCATTTCCTGATTATCTGTTCTTGTGCAATTATGAGGCCTCCATACCGTGCTGACAGGAGCATCTATAACTAATATACTGCTTGGATATCAAGAAATTTTTTAAGCAAAGCATGTGATACTGTGAATGCAGAAGACAAGGCAGAAGTCAATAGTGATTCCCACTTTTCATTGCAAGATGCAGTTTAGAAGATAGAAGCCCAGTAGGAATAGACCAGTCATGGTGTGGTTGATTTAGCCCCAGCCAGCAGCTATCCTAGCCAAAACCAGGACACATGGTTAGTGTCATAAAGATGTAATTGCAATCCCTTTTCTAAGAGCTTTCATTTAATTTCTTTCCTTTTCTTTTTCTTTTTCTTATATTTTTTTAATGAACTTTAGAACTTTTTGAGAACTTCCCAGCATTTGTCCCCAAACTGAGTGCAAACAAGTCACTTGTGTAAAATGGTCAGTTTCAGCTTACATATAATAGCTAGTTGAAATCAGAGCCAAAAATATGCACTTTAAATTTTATATTCTGATGAAGCAACACTAACAGCTGACATTTCTCTTAATTAAAGAGATCCTGAATATTCTCTTTTTCATATCAAACAGTCCTCAGATGTCACTAAGGATATGGTTACTTTGGTTCTAGTGCAGCAGTATGACATTAGAATCATCCAGGTAGGCTGCACTTCCAAAATCCGTATCAGGGAATGTCTAATGTCTCGGATCGTATTACTCTTTTAAACTCAGTTTCCATCTGACCTGTACATTTAATAATACCTAAGATAAAAAATAAAGGTTATGCTACAGAGCTGTAGTCTATGCCATTTTATTTACTAATTCAACATAAATATTATTCCCTGAAAAAAAAAACAAAAAAAATCAACCCAACCAAAACCAAAAAACCAACAAGAAGCAGAAACACTGCCTATAGTGCTGAAATATTCTTATTTTAATTTCCCATCATCATTGATCAATATGCAGTATTAATTTAAATTTACATGTAAATTTCCAGTTAAAATTTTGGAAAGGAAGGAAAAATATATACCCTAGAGGTAAAATAACATGTAAGAAATCCTAGTCTTTTCAGAACAAAACTAGGGTTTTGTTCTGAAACTAGGTACAAAGTATAATGTAGCTGATGAAAATCATAAAATAGAAAAGAAAGACACAAAATAAATCGGCACACCCTGTTCCATGAGTACAAATTAAAAAGTTAAAAATAAAAACTTTCACTGAAGGCAGAATTAGACCATTCATTTATTCATTGTGTAAGCCAATTTATACCTAACTAGATGGTTTGTTTCTGTGGCTTATCTGACTGCTACTGTCTTTTCATTTAATTGTACATTAGGAAAAAAACCTCTCCTCTCTTGGGTCATGATTTAGCTTGACTCACACAATAAAGTAAATTTCTGGGTTCTTATTGCTGTCCCTCAAGTATTTATGAGTTAAACATTTACTAAATACAGAACAGAATTTTTTGCACCCTTTGCCTTAATTTATTTTTTCAATGTCACGCTGCTTGTAATTTTGAACAACTGCTTTTATGTGCTGTGAAGAACAGTAACCATTGAGTATTGTGGTTTTGTTCAAATCCTATTTGTTGTTATGGAAACAGCATCCCTATTAAGCTTCCTGCTGTAGATCTGCTCTATAAGACATTATTTAAAATGTTCAGCAGGAAAGGTAGAAGGATAACATAAATTCAAATAACACTTTACTTTTGCTATTACTACTTTATACCCTTAGAATGTTTTAATAGTGAATACACATTACAGTTACCAGACAGCTTTTCAGTCTTCTGAAATTAAGTTGTTTTGTAACAGCTGACCAGTAATGGATTTTATAATTTATTTTTTTTTAATTGGAGTCAAGTTTTAAAAAACTGCTGTCTCTAGTTTCATGTGATTTCATGTGGTCCAGTTTGTTTCAAGCTGTGTAAAAGAACAATACTGGCAAGATGCATAACTGTGTAAAGATGCCAGTGATTCAGTAAAGATGCCTTATATATGCTGAGGAAGACTTCTTGTTAGATACTGTTAGCACTACTTTTTCTTTGTGGAAATTACTAAGACTCAGGAATTTGCCATAAATACTCAGGTTTTGTTTTGGGATAAAAGTGAAAAAGCCAATTACTCTTCTTTTTATTTTTTAATTGAAAAAATAGAATTTGACAGCTGCTCTCTGGGTTCTGTATGAGCACATATCAATGTCTAGGTTCCCATATGGAAGAGTTTGCACTCTGAGCATGCAAGAGAAACATGAATGAGTGGATAATTACAGTGCACAAGCAATAGTAGTGAAGGGTGGTTTGAAAGACTTTCTGTGTGTGCGTCTGGAGTGAGAATCAGTTTGGAGTGAGAACATAAATGGAATCAGCAAGGAAGCACTACACTAAATAAAAAGAAATGAGAATGGAAACAAGAGAAGAAGCAAGTGACAGGTCAGGGAGTAAATCAGAGTGGAAACTGTTTAGAAATAGTGAGTTTGGCCAACAACTGGTTACCTGTGAACCTAGAGCATGGCTCCGGAGAGGATTTGAGGGCAGGGGTCTTAAAAGGTAACAGAGAAAGGCTTGAGTGAATAGTAAAGATGGACAGGAAAAGTTTAAAAAAAATAGTGAAGTTTATGGATCTCCACAGTCCAATTTTTGCTGCTCACAAAAAGGTTGAACAAACTGCAATAAATATGCGATGGAAAAAAAACCTTGACAAAGTGCTAGGGGTTTTCTGAATATCCAAGCTCCGTACTTCTGTCCTCTTGCCAGATGATTTCTGTGTCTAGCTGTTTTATGCAGTCATCTCCCTCACTGTGTCCCTCGTGCATATATTGCTCTGGGTTCAGAATTCATTAACTGTGGGCCAAGTTCTGACTTCTATTGCATGCAGCCATTTATTATGTGGGTTCATTTACTGTAACCCTAATTCAGATTTTTTTTTTTATCAGCCTTGCAAATGAACATCAAGAGACTAGACAGGAGTAAAGTGAACCCTGTCAGGAGGAGGTAAATCATATTAATATTCCCTTTAATATCATGGTAGAATTTTAGCCAGAGGCTCCCAGAAACCTTGAATAGTCTCATCTTCTATATCAACAGAGCATATGTTTTGTGCCAGTCTGCAAATTAATTGAACAGAGAAGTGTATATTGTGTATTTCAATATTAAAATCACTTACTAATTAAGATAATATGGACTGAAAGAAAAATTAATTAATTACTTGTAAGGTATAATTTTGGGTCAGAGATTATACAAATATGTCTGTTTTTTCTGTATAAACTAACACGTGTATATCTATTATTGTTTCATGTTAGTGATTCTATGATTCTATGTTACCACATTGAAAAATATGACTATACAAACCAGTGTCAAATAATAAACATAACAAATTATTTTCCGGTTTGAATCAAAGGACATTGAATAAAGCAGAATTACTTACTTTGTAAAGAATTATTTGAATTAGGTCCTAAACAGAGTTATATTTCATGATTAAATTTGTTATGTTCACTCTTTCATTTGGTATAAAAAGTTTTGTTGGGAATTTTATGCTATTACATTCTGGATTTTGAATATTTTAAAATCTGCATTAAAAATAAAATAATAATTGCATAAACAACATATTAGAAAGGGACAGTCAACATCAATTATTACTTAAGCTAATATAAATATTAATGATTTTGTACACTTTCATGTCCAGAAGTTTCTAATAGGAGACAAACATCTTGTTGAGATATAAGGAAAGCATGTAGCTCAATTTGACATAGTACCACTAATGTCCCACAGGATTCATTATGTGCAACTTGGTTTCTTCTTACGTTTCCCAGAGAGCGAGGCTGAGATTGCGAACAGTTTACTTAGGGGCAACAATTGCTTGTAGTTTCCTGCTTCTTTGGGGTCCAGGGTAAATGACAGTTTCATACTCACACCACATGCTGTATAGGAATAATTCATTTAAGAACAAACACAGTATCAAAACAAGAAAAACATATTATCAAGGAGAAAGAATGCTTTCTGTATGTTTTTATTGCCTTCAGCTCTGACCCATAACACAATTCAGAGATTAGCAAGGGTGTTACAAATTCAAAACCACAAAATGCTGAAAATGCGTCTTATCCATTTATTGTTTGTATGTACTGAAAAGGTCTGCTTTTCCTGGGCTTAAACCTGCAGTTAATTTCACTTTCACTCTTGTTGCTAAGTAATAAAGTAAAACTGTAATAGAGGTAAGGCTTTTGTATAACTAACGAAAGTAAATTAGGATTGAATGGAGTGAGCTTTCTTGAGGTTCCTTGATAGACCACTAGCTCTATTTACATCAGATTAAGATGGGTAATTCCATGTTTAAAATTACGTACTTTTTTTGAAACGAAGGCTCAGCAAATACTATTTGATAGTACACAGTTTAAAACTAAGTACAATGACTGGATTTTCTCTGTAATTGAGCTCTACTAAAAAGGAGTATTTTGGTTTGTGAGATTTAAAGAGAAGCTCGGGGTGGATTGTGGTACTATTATTTCAGTACTGTGCAGTCCAACCTCTCATACCACACTGTTTTGACACTGACTGTGTTATCCTTGTCAATTGCTTTTGAGGTTTACACAAAATCAAATATTCTAAACTCTTCAACAAAGAAATGTGATTCTGAAAAAAATCATGTATAATGAGGGGGAAATGGGTTACCATATGTATTCTAGCTATTTATTTAAGTTGAATCCCGATGCCTACACAACTTATTTTAAAATAACAGCTAAAGGAATAAGCTGCCTGTTCTGTCTTCATTCTGATGGACCTAGGCGTTTTCTTTGGAAATGCCAAGATACTGTATAAGATTCATATGGAATACTCTAACAATGGTAATTTGATATTTAAATCATGTCACATTCATCTGTTTAGCAAAATGTGATGCCTGACATAATCTAAAAAGTAAGGACCTTCAGGGAAATTCTACACACAGCCACAGCAGCATGTACATATCAAGCTACAGTTTGGCCCGTTGTGCTAAAATGTGTTGTCTTACAAAGTAAAAATAAACCATTATGGGGAAATCACTGGTTTAATAAATACTGCACAAAATGTCTCAACTCCCATAATCCATGCTGACTTTTTATATACTGGGCTTTATACTCCTGCATTAAAGCCACATAGTATTCTGTTATCACATTAAGTTTCTTTGATATCTGTAAGTAAATGAAGGCATTCTTTCTGTTCTAGTAGAACTAATTGGGTTAAATCAAGCTAATGAGCTTAATACAGACTAATTAATGTAGACAAAGCACTAAAGAAAGCAGGAATCTTTTTATTTAAGTGATCACAGTGGCCACAGAACTACTTATTCAAAAGGACCCTTTTCTGTTCAATCTTGGTTTCTAGCCAGAGATATAATATAAGTTAATACCAAGAGAGATCATTTAAGTGCTGTTATTAAGGAGGCCATGATTGATGGAGTTTGTAGCTGGTAATGTGCTTCCCCTTTGGCTGCTCAGTGAACATCAGCAACAGATCAATATCACATTTGCATGAGATTACAGGCAATTCTGACAATAACCATGTGGAAAAAAAATACATTTACCTGTAAATTAACATGGTTGCTAAGTGACTGTTGTTTACTAAATTCCCTGATCCTTCTCCCTCGACCCCAGAAAAAAAAAACAACCAAACAATAAAACAAACCCGACCATATTTCCAGTAAATAGTGAGCTGCTGTGTCACTCTGTCTCCTGTGGCTTCACTCGGAGTTTGCCTGCTATTGTCACTTTCTCATCTTGCAGAGGGAAGACTTGATTTCACTGTGCAGCGAAGGTAACATTGTGATTGTGTCAGAAAATTCAAGAAATCTCATCGCATCTTTGTGACCTCTTAAAATTGCTTTCAGTACATATACTTTTTTTTGTTTAGTTTGTGGTAACAAGGTCAGCTAAATGTGTTGAAGACATGTCAAATTATGAAAGCGTAGTACTGTTGCTGCTGGTCTGAATCGGTGAATCCAACTGCAACGAGCCAGAGAATATCTTTGTTTTCCCTTCTCTGTGAAGGCTAACTGATGTACATTGTTTTGCATAGAAAGTATTTCAGCAGCTCAGTTTTCAAAGGCAGGTTGAACTCACCAAGTGTATGTACATAGGTACAGCACTTTACTCAGCTGGGCAAACAGCACACATATTTTCCCCTTGAGAATAAGATCAAGTATCGTCCAGATCTGCCTATTTGAACAGTGTTGCATGAAGAGATAGGAAGAGAAAAATACCAAGCAAACCGGAAAAGGATTTTTTTTTTTTTCAAGTGGCAACATGGCTGGTTTAGGGCTCACCCTCCGGTACTATACTCCCTTAAAATGGCTTACACCTTTGCTGTTATTCTGATCTCTATGGGTTGGGGTTTTTTTTGTTTTGTTTTGTTCTGTTTTTAAATCTGATAAGCTCCACAATTCCTAGCAAAACAATTAGAATTAAAAAGAAGGGATTATGAAGGTACAAATCTTAACAGGAAATCAGCTTCTAAATATGACCTGAAAGGACATTTCTGGTGTACAATTTGCTTAATAAATTTGAATAATTTAAAAACTGAGTTTCCTGAATAACATAATAAGCTCATAAGCAAAATTCTTGCTCAAATAGTCACGTTTTATACATTCTTTGAAAGTTTATTAAAAATGCATTTGAGTTAGTGTACAAGGATTTAGTGACCCAACACGAAACAGGGTCTCATAAAATGTGCTGAGCTCTCTGGAAATGTTAGCTCCAGACTGTGATTTGCAAATTGTGATTTGGGATAACTTACTAAAGTGTGTCCCTGAATTTTAAAAAATCTCTGTGCAAAACTACATATATGAAGATCCATCAGTCTGCTAAATCTGTTTCTTATATCTCTCCTGGTTAAAAATACATTTTCAACATCAAGTGTTTTGCATATAGGAGGTATCTGACAATTCTCATGTCTTAGTAGCCTTCATTAAGTTAGCCTTATTTTTAAGTTCATTTTTGAAAGAAAACACATGGGAAAATATTCCTTTAAAAGGTTTGTTTTCACCTACCGATGTATTACAGAAATTAGCACATATTGTTCATCAAATCAGAAGACATTTATAGATATTTAAAACTTCAGTGAGAAATGAAGGCAGCTATGCATGTCAGTCTGCACAACATGTTCATTAACTGCTTATATTTCATGAGCATTTTACTTTGTAAATTCACTATCTATACATCTATTAGCAGCTGGCTACACTCAGCTGGAAATGGAAATTTTCTTCCAATCCTTACTAAATATTTAAGGTTTCTTGTGTGGATGAATCTCTCAGGTAGCAGGCATTTATTCATCAAATTTTGGCCAGAAATCAAAGATTTCATCGATGGCCTTTTAAAAGTTACCTTAGAAATGAACTTTTGATTTTTTCTGGAAGACCTTTCACATAGCAGAGTGATACACATTGCATTATACAAGTGCCTAAATGTTCCATTTAAGCAGGAAATTTGTATTGAACAAATATTTCTTTGTTGTTGTTGTTGTTGCAGTTTTAAAGCAAAAAAAAAATGTTCTTCTAATGGTACTAAACGCACTAGTGAGAACAGACTTATATTAATACTATTTTTTATTTCTTAAGTACTTTGAACTATTTGGACAAAATGGACTGTTTAATCCTAACAATAGTTTCAGAGTTAGTTAAAGTAGCATAGTCTGAATATTTAAATGGAGAAATGAAACACTGAATATTTAAAGGTATTCTCTTAAAATGTTTCAGAGTACAGAGATTTTTGTCAAAATTGGGTTGAGCAAAGTTCAATTTCTTTTCACTTCCCCTCTTCCTAAGGATTTTTGAACTTTGATGAGCAGTTTTTAGCCCTTGGACTTTATTCTGCTCTGTCCTATTACTGTTTCTATAGTACCACTTACAGACTGGTTTTGAATGTTAGTATTACACTGGAAATCAAGATGCACTACAGAAGCAACCTACAGTCAGAAAAACATACGGTTGTTTAAAACAGGTATCTCATGAAATTTACCAGACTTCTTGTTAGGGAGATAGTACAGCTGAGTGTGTGCAGATTGCATTCACTTACTGTGGTTCACTGAGCATCTCTTGCCCATACATCCTCCGGAAAAGACCTAAGGTTATCTGCACTCTCTTTCTTTATACTGTTAGCTCTAGCATTTTAAATGGTGCTTTACAGAGTGTCTTTTTTCCTGGGGTCATAACAAACCATCATCTCCTGATGCAAAGCACCTGTGTTAGAACCTTTAAGATGCTCGTGGATCCAGTATTCTTGTGTTAACCTATCCATGTTCCGTCATCCTGAAAAATCTGCAGAGGGTGAACCATCTGGTCTACCTGGAATTTTCAGAAATAGAATAAAAAAATAACAGTGACACTTCTGCTAGACAGCCTCGCTCTGCCACAACCTTTATTTCCATAAGCAATGCATTAATTAGCATGATGATTAGCAGAGCTGATCAAGATTCACTTTGTTGGTTTATTACAAGAAGTCAGCTTGTTGAAAGGAAGCTTTGCATGGGAAAGTTGTCACCTGAGTATTATTTTTAATTAAAGGAAATTGAAAGCTTTTAAGTATTTTCAGAATGAAATGGCACACTGGAAACTAACTAAATAAATAGATAAAATCCATACCAGATTTTCATTTTCATTCTTGCTAAAAATAAAGTGGAAATAAATTTCCATTCAAAATGGAAATAAAACATTTTAAAGACGAGTTTAAGCTTAATGACTGGAATTGTTTTCAGGATGAAAAAGAATTTCAAACTTGAAATGAAAAATGGGGGGTGCAGGTAGGGGGAACACACCCATATTTTTTGCATGTAGGTGGCTCATTTTCTACCTAATTCTAACAATTAATTCCTTTAGGTCTTCCTTGACACACAGGAAGAATCAAAGGGGAAAAAACATTTTTTCATACATATGATCACCTAACCCACCTCTTTAATAGTTATCTACCTTTTTCATGTTAGAAGTGTTGACTCTGTTTTCCAAAGTATATAAAAGCATTTCCCATGCTGGTGGTCATCATAAGCAGTGAGACAAAATTCTATAGAGAAATTCTGTTCTATATTAACTTATGTTGAAGATAAAATGACAAGCAGATAGAATATTTCACAAGTTTTGTATTGCTTTTGTCACATTGTAGCATCAGCATACAAAGGTATTACTAGCTGTACTCCAAGAAACCTCACAGTGTCCTTTCAGTGTTATGTTTCAACTCACACATTTTATTGCTTTATTTTCACAGCTGCTTACCTTGCATCTTACTCTCAATTATTTTCACAAATGGGGCTGTGCAGTTTGGTGATATGACCTTCTAAATTTTGGGGAGTAACTGTGCACACTGAGTTAAGAACAATGCAACTGTAACCAAGGTTCTGACATTCAAAATGGGAGTCCAACTAAGGACTAGATTTACAATAACATGATATTGTGGTTGCTGAAAAATCAGCAACTTGTATATTATGCAAACAGCCTTCTGTCAGTTCAGGAAACAAGAGGTCTCAGCAAGCAAAAATATGTTGGTGCAACCAAAGCTAGAATTAACATTTCAAGGTCTTCCAGAGACAGTATTAGCCTCAGCAGCACAGCATCCAAGAGATAACAAATGAAACTTTCAGAATATTCCAAAAGTGGCGATCAGAGGACAGCTTAATTCAAACAAAAAACAATAATAATAAAAAGATTCCTAGCAGACAGGAAAGGGACAAATCAGTTGCCATCAATCAAGAGAGATAACAAGGATATAGCTAGTGGTTTGCTTACTGCAGTAGAAACTCTTGCCTCCTTTCTAGAAAGTTTAGAGATTTTGGGGCAAAAAATCCGCACACACACCACACTCCCCCCCAAAACCCCAAACTAAACTTGTAAATGAGAGACCATATTAAAAGTGCTACCTATTACTCAGTATTTATTACCCTTCCTAAGCACAGTGAAATGTTCCAAAAATATCTGAGATACATGTGTGTGTTGTGACAAGGACACTGACTGTTTTACAGGGAAGAAGGACAGTTATGAATTTAATAAATTCCAAGAAAAAATGTCACACAAATCTGTCCTTCATACTCCTTGGACCAGTCATGTTGTTGACTTCGGTGGGCAGTGTTAAAGGCACACATAACCAGAGAAGACCAGAATATTCAAAACATTCAGAATTTCTGTGAAGGCTTTTCCCACTTCTGTCCCAGGAATTACCAATGTTCAACCAATCTAACCTTGACAGAAAACATCAGTATGGAAAGCATACCTGATGGTCCTGTTACATTATCGACTTCTGCAATGAGTCTCTGGTTGTACTCATTCATATTCATTCTATGTATCATTACAGTCACTGTGAGTATTCTGAAGGTTAGTGATAATATAACAGAGGTAATGTAAATTATTAATCTTTCTCTGTGTGTTGTAGACATATGACTGTTAAATTAGCTGTCTGAAATCATCTTTTAGGTAATGAGGCATTTCTGAATTTCAAAAAAACTCCACAATTCCTCATACTTTGAGAATTTATACCATCAAACCCCAGCAGATTAAGACTGGTTTTGTTTTTTTTTTCAGTTGGTATTGTTTGGGTCCCTGTCTCAACCATGGTGTTCTCAGATGCAGGTTGGGTCCCTATGTCTACTGTCATGACCTCAGATGTATTCTGCACCCTGGTCTCAGTCAAGGTATTCTCAGAGATAGTTTGGGTTCCTGCCTCAACAACAGTCTGTGAGAGTACTGCACTGCGGCTCGATAGGCACAGGCCAGGCCCCAGTATCTTGCTAGAAGCTGTTGGTTTTCACTGGGGTAGGCAAGGCACCCTTCTATCAGGTGGTGCATCAGTTTGCCACGGTTGCTTCCTTGTTCAGGTGTAATGTCTCAGGTGATGGAAGGTGATGATCATTCTAGGAACCTGCCCAAATCCTTTCACACACCCTGCCACCCAAAGACCTGATGCCTCAGGTCACAGTTTAGTATTGCCTCACCCAACAGTTGTCTTCTTTTACATCAGGATGACACCAAATTCCACAAAACCCATAATATGCCAACTGTATTAATTAGTGGTATTAAACAGCTCCCGTAAAGGTGAATAAGGACCTTGGGAGCCTGCGTATTAAAACCATCCACACCAGTCCTGGGTAAGGAGAGGTATATGTAAGTCCTCATCCTCTCCACAAGATAGTTCTTCCAGAACAGTAAGGCCAGGGCAAAGCACATAGCCATTGTTTGAACTAACATGTTTCCAATCCCAGCAAAAAAAAAAAAAAAATAGAGAAAAGTGGTGCAATGAAACAAACTCCATGACCCGCACAGGAGCTTGCCACCTCATAACTAGTATAGCTGCAACATGCTTAATACCAAACTGCTGCTGTCTCATGCCCTGTGTTAGGCACCAAAAAGGACTGTCGTGGGTTGACCGTGGCTGAGTGCCAGCTGCCTATCCAGCTCTATCACCTCCCTCCTCAGCAGGACAGTGAGGGGAGAAAGTAAGATGGAAAAACTCGTAGGTCAAGATAAAGTCAGTTTAATAAAGCAAAAGCAAAGATTGCGGGTGGAAGCAAAGGAAACCCAAAGATTTATTCTCTACAAACGATGTCCAGCCACTTCCTTATTCCTTCCACAATCTGATATTTTCACATCATGTGCAGATGTACGTGTCTTCATATTGGTAGTATTTTCAGTGGCTAGAACACACTATTATTAAAGTATATGAACAAAATAAAGGAGGAAAAGACTTCTAAAAAGTATACTTCAGTCAGCAAATGGAAGTGTCTGTATGACCTTATGGACACTGCTTTTTTTGCAAATAGCTACATGCCTTCAGCAACCTTGTGCAAAACAACTTTTCTCTGGGCAGCTCTGCATAGTCTCAGATGACACTGTGTGTCATCCAAAGGAAGTGCTCATTCTAAAGGATTACTTTATCCGTGGTTAAGGTCTTGTCAAATACCTATATGTGGCCTGACAACATAATAATCAAAGTAGTCTTTAAAACTGATTTTAGGGGAAACCTAAAACAAACCTACTGATTTCAACGGAATTACTGTGTTTCCACAAAACAAACCAATAGAGAATTTGAACAAAATTAATAATTAAACAATATGCAATTCTATTTATATTATAAATACTTAATTCTATATGTTCTATAATGCAAACAAAACTTGGGATAAATAAAAGCATTTTTTGGCTTTGAGTCCTCTTTCCTGTGTATCGTCATCTTGAATGATATGTTTAACTGTTTATAAAGTAGAGCAGCTCTTTTATTTTTTCCCCTTCTTTTTTCCCCTTTTTGTTCCGTGAGTTCTGGATTAGAGGTAATTATTTTAAATCAGTAGCTAATATTTTTTAAACAATATCTGTTATAACAGTAATACACTGAACAGAGTATTATTTGCCTCTACATGTAACGTAATATTTAATTCACTGACTCTTCATATTTCACTGATCCAATGCAGTTTACTAATATTCTTTAAGCCACAAAGAACTAAATTTCTTTTCTTTTAGGCATATCTTGTGATAATTGTGGCTTCTATACAAGCATTTGATTCTTGAGACTTCTCTTTCCTTTTGTTCAACATACCTTGTAGTTTAGCAAAGGCACAAAATGAGTAGTGGGAACCAAACATCCTGTGTCCTTTAATCACTGAATAAGACCCATCTGCAATGTCAACAGAACAGTGCAGGACCCATATTAAGAAGGATATTTAACTACAGTAAGGTTTATAGATCAGACTTGGAATACAAAACTTCTTTTTTTCATAGGAATGCATCAAAGCTGACTAGATGGAGTTAAGCTCTGTGGTACAGACACTGAACGTATCCTAAATGCAAATCTATATTCCACCCTCAAGGATAAATTTATCCTCTTGTCCTATTAACTGTGATCCATAGTCATCTTACAAAATAATTGCATACTCATGTAAACAGATTTTTCCCTCAGAATCAAGTTGAAAGGCTTTTACCCCTCTCATGTTTTCGGATACAATTGTTACATTACTTATAATCTCATTTGAATTACATTGGCCTTTAATCCTACGTGGGACTGCAGCTCATGGATTAGAGGGCTACTGCAAGCCATTAATTGCTGTCCTTAAACATCTTTTGAATTATGGATGAGTGACATTTTGAATTCTGCAGTATGAAATTTAAAACACTGATAGCTATTTAAGTATTAATGACGTATTTGGTCTTTACCAGTCATGTAATGACTGACTAAAGGAGTTAAAGACTTTTAAATGTTATAGAGCTTAGTGATTTAATGATGATATCTGATTACTGGAAACTCATGAATGACTCCTACATGTCAGTTCAGCTTGAAGAAAGATTGCTTTCCTCAAAAACATCTTGGCACTCAATACTAAAACTGAAAAAGCACAGGTAAATATGAAAGTGGAAAATGTTTATCTGGTCTTTTTTTTTTTTTTTCTTCCAATAAGACTTTGCCTCTACTCTGCAGCATTTCTTCATGCTGTGCCCACATATTTTTAATTGTCTCAAGAAATAATTCCTTAACCTTTTTCCTTAAGAAACAATTTCACAGGCTAGTGGTTCTCAGTGTCAGAAACATTTTCTTGTTATTTAACTTAAACATTCCTTTCCTAATTCCATCTCATTACCCCTTTACCTACTCTAGGCAATATACTAATTGACTCTTCTCTTTATATCCCTCAAATATTCAAGGAGGAAACATTAATTAAGCTTCAAAACATTCTTAAGCACATTCTTCTTTGAACAGTGCTGTGTATTCATAATGATGTACTCAGAGTTTACAGGATAAATATCTAGGAAAGACCAAATAAGATTTAATTCCACAGACCATACTACAAAAAAATGTTAGCTGCTTCTGTGACAGTTATTGTGCAGGTCTTAGTGGCAACTCAGTTATTTGGACTATGTCCTGCCAAGAAAGAAAATGTTTTCTTAAAATCTGAGGTTATACAATGCTCCTTTATCGAATGTCCCTCTAAGACCTGGAGTCTCCAAGAATGAAAAGCAATTAATGACTGATCAGGAGAATTCATTCATGGTGAAGTAAAAATAATGAGAAAACCAAAACAACAGCAAGAATATGTTAGTATTTTCAAGGTTAATGGAAGAGTTAATAGCAGAAAAAAGGTGTGATCTGGTGACTGGTATTAAAATGATGCAATTCTAGAAAATGAAGGTACTATTAAAAAATGATCATGCAGAATAGTCAAATCAGGAACAGTAACAGAAGAGATATGACGACTTACAAAATAAAACAAGTGGCGTACTTCACATATAAAGCACAACAAATGTGTACATCATGGAGAATTAAACTAGAAAAAGAATTCTGCTGAACTAGATGACTTAAAATGTCACAAAAAAATATCAAGGAAAAGGCATGTGTGGCATGTACAATGTAAGGACATAGAACAGAAAGAACTTTTTAAAAGTTCAAAGATGTCCTTGATTAAGGCATATAAAATTGATGACCTGTAAACCAACCTCAAATTAAAACAAACAAACACATAAAAAATAAAAAAAAAAGACAAATCTGTAAGGAATTTTTTTTTCTAGATTTATTTACTATGGTGTTGAGGAAATTAGACAGCACATTTTTTTCTGAGTATTCGCCAAAAGATAAACACACAAATATAAGAAAAATATTAGTTGTGAAAAGCACATAAAATATAATTATAGCTTTGACATTATACAATGGACAAACTGATTACTGGTTGGTGTTAGTCCTGATACATTCTTTATAGACTAATTTCACAATAAAAAGGGCATTTCCCTAGGAGAAAGTGGATGGCTGGATGAAATGTGCAAATATGGAGGAGTATACATTTATGATGGTTAAACTTCAAATATGATCTTTTAAGATGACAAGGATAGGTAAGTGTAATTAATTTAATTTTTATGAATATGGTCTCCTGTAATTTTTGCATGTCTGCTAATAGACAACATATATGACAATAAATAATACATTAGAAAAGAAAACTTGATTAGAAGTCCACCAAAGTAGATAACCAACAAGTAAAGGCATTCACATTGTAAAATTTAATTCCACTAAAACCTGGAAACTCTTACTCCTCCAAAATTGCTTATGCAATTGATAGATTGTTGGGTTTGTTTGTTTGTTTGTTTTTTTCTTAATGCAATCTGTACATACATGTTGAGTAAGTAAAAAGACTAGTCATTTCTCATCCTGTTAAGGAAAAGCAAGTTATGAAGACAAACTTAATGTTTTGCTAAATAAATATGTGTTTAAGTGTGTTGTGTCTTAGGGTTAGAATTTGATGGATTTTTTTTTCCTGGTGAACTGCTATTGTTTTAAATATTATTTGTTATCAGCCCATGACAATATCTTTGAACTGTCAAATATGATTAAATTACACCAGCAAGCAGAAAAGTAAGATATATGCTAAAGAAAAAATTGTAATTAGTGAGCTATTATATCATGTGACTAAACAGAAGTATCTTCTTTCAGAAGACTTTTGACCATCACAAACTGAGCAAGAGTAAACAGAAGGGGTGTTTCTTTTCTTCTCTCTCCATTATACAGAAAGAAAAAAATAAAAAAAAATCAACAGCTGTACCAGGAGCAGGAGGTTAAAACTGAAGTTTGGCCAGATGGACTGGGAGAGCTTACTGACCACAAAGATATGGAACCCTTAATAGTAGATGTGGCTATTATCATGGTCATCTCTGATTTTGCCCATTTTTATTTTATTTGATACTTTTGGTTTTCATTTTTTTTTCCATAGAATTATAGAATCATAGGATCATTTAGATGGAAAAGACCTCTAAGATCAACAAGTCCAACTGTCAACCCAACACCACCATGCCTACTACGCCATGTACCAAAGTGCCATGTTTACACTTTTTTTTGACACCTCTAGGGGCGGTGACTTCACCACCTCTCTGAGGAGTCTGTTCCAATTCCTGACCACTCTTTGAGTAAAGAATTTTTTCCTAGTATCCAACCTAAACCTCCCCTGAGGCAACTTGAGGCCATTTCCTCTTGTCTTATTGCTAGTTACTTGGGAGAAGGGACCAACAGTAGCCTCACCACAAACTCCTTTCAGGTAGTTGTAGAGGGCAGTAAGGTCTCCCCTCAGCCTCCTCTTTTCCAGACTAAACAATCCCAGCTCCCTGAGCTGGTCCTTATAAGACTTGTGCTCCAGCCCCTTCACCAGCTTCATTGCCCTTCTCTGAACATGCTCCAGCAGCTCAATGTCCTTCTTGTACTGAGGAGTCCGAAAGTGAACACAGGACTTGTGTTGCGGCCTCACCAG
>VWZZ01008223.1:71593-99749 GCA_013399095.1 Psophia crepitans | reverse complement strand
CGGCAGCCGGCGGCTCCGGGGCGAGGCACAGCGGGCTCGGCGGAGGCAGTTCCCTCATCGCCGGCAGCTGGCGGCGGTGCGGTGCAGGCAGGGACACCGCCCTGGCAGCGTCCCCAGGGCTCCCCCCGCCCGGCCGTGCTGTCCCGCTGCTGCTCGGCCCTCTGGCAGGGCATCTGCCCCGCTCTTCCCGCGCTTCGCCAGTGCCTCCCGCCGCAGGGGTGGGCAGCGGTGTCCTGTGCCGCGCCGCCAGCCCTGGCTCCCTCCTGCTGGCAGGACAGGCGCAAGCTAACAGAAATGCGATGCGGTAATTAAACAGGGGAGTTCTCGGTGCTACGTGTACGAAAGTAAGGCAGTTCTGGCAGGCACCCTGTGCCAGAGCCCCACAGCCAAACGTCGGGTCAGGCGGTGGTGAGTCCCTCTGCAGAGGAGTCCTGCCCGGACTAAAGGTCCTGTGGTTGCAGCATGGGTTATGCTGTGTGTGAGAGAGGTTGGGCAGGGCGTTGGCAGGCTTAGACCCTGCTGCGGAGCCAGTACAATATGAGGGCACACAGCGGGTCCCCCTTCCCCCCGTCACAACGAAAAAGGCCTGTGTTAAGTGACTGATGTGAAAGGTCTGAAGCAGGCTGACATTACCAAACACCAGAGTTAAGCTGCTAGTCCGTACCCCAGCTCAGTTGCCTGTTGGATGGGCCTTACGACGCAGTCTGCCAGTACAGGATTACGTTTTTTTCCCTCAAGAGACTGGTGGATCTCGGAGGACGAGACTGATCAGGGTAAGGAGAGAGGCAGGTTAATTTGCTGCAGAGGTTGGAAGACATGCTGAATGGCATGGGCAGGAGCAAGAAGAAAAAGGCTGGGCTGTTGGAGTGGTGGTGGGTAACGGCTCTGCTTCAGCCGGAGCTGGGATAGATGCTGGGTGGATCACCTAAGCTCAGATTTTTGCAGGTGGTTGCTAGCTGATTCAGCGTGCCTGCCTTGAGCACCGAAGGTCTGGCAGGAACATAGAATCACAGAATGGTTCGGGTTGGAAGGGACCTCAAAGATCATCTAGTTCCAACCCCCTGCCATGGGAAGGGACACCCTCCACTAGACCAGGTTGCCCAAAGTCCCATCCAGCCTGGCCTTGAACACTGCCAGGGATGGGGCCTCCACAGCTTCTCTGGGCAACCTGTGCCAGGGCCGCACCACCCTCACAGGGAAGAATTTCTTCCTAACATCTAACCTAAATCTCCCCTCTTTTAGTTTAAGCCCATTCCCCCTTGTCCTGTCACTACACTCCCTAATAAACAGCCCCTCGCCAGCTTTTCCGTAGGCCCCTTTGGGTAGTGGAAGGCCCCAGTTAGATCTTTCTGGAGCCTTTTCTTCTCCAGACTGAACAACCCCAACTCTCTCAGCCTGTGCTGTAGGAGAGGTGCTCCAGCCCTCTGATCAGCTTTGTGGCCCTCCTCGGGACTTGCTTGAGCAGCTCCATGTCTGTCCTGTACCGGGGACCACTCCTGGGACTGTAGGTTTAAGTTTTGATCCCTCAGTGCTGTCTTATGTGGCAGACACTCCACACCTGTCCTAAGTGCTCCTAAACGACAGCTGAAATACATGGGAGCTGTACTTGGAGCACGTGCTGCAGGACAATGCGTGCTCTGAAAGAAATCACCCTTGGGTGTTTCAGCAGCACACCTAAACTCATGGACGTTTTTGAACTTAATCTTTGGCAGATACTTCTCCTTCATCTCACAGACTACGAAAATAAATGAACACTTACAAAACATTGATATTCTGTAGAAGTAGCAGACACAAAACGGTCCACAAGTAATAAGTGATGCTGCCGTCAGCACGGGAGCTGTGTGTCATGAAATAAGTAATGCCTTGGGCCACAGGCCGCAGAAGGAATGTGAAACTAGAGGCTGAGTACCTGGCCAGGATCCGTGCTGAGCACTGAACAAGACAGCGGTCCCGTGGTATGTAGAGGCCATGCTATAACTCAGGCACAAAACACAGATAAACTAAGGGTACAACAGCAAGTTCACAGCGTGCATTCCACAGTCTATGAAGTATGACTGTAGCAGAAGGAGTGGTGGATCAGCAAGTGAGTTGATGTGGTTAATGTCCTCTGGTTGGTTCATGTATTTCTAATGGTACCAGGAAGAAAACAGGGACTCGCTGCCCTTTGTTCCTGTTGCTCTGTGCTGTGGTGGTTGCTTGGTTTGCAGAAGAACATTAAATTGCTTTGGTTGTTACACCAAGGTCGCTGCTGCAAGTTTCTGCCTGGGGAGATCCTGGGTTTCCCAAATGTGACAGCTTTCTCCCCGAGGGTCTGTTTTAACGTATTTTTCCACAGCTGGAAGCAGCCATTGCTGTGGAGGGTATCGGTGTCGCTGCTGTCAGGCTGCCGGCAGTTTTGCCGAGTGTCCTGGGGATGGAGGGGTCGAAGGCTCACAAAACAACCCTCCAGAAGTAGGGGTAATCTCCCCAAAAGCTGGATTTGATGCTCATCTGTATGTGTTTGGATATTAGCATTCCTAAAGATGCTGCTGCTGCAGAAGTGAAGCCAAAATGATCAATTCTTTTTTCCAGCAATCAGTTTAACTCGCTATTCAGAAGCACTAAGGCTCAAAGCTTATCTTTTGTAAATGAAATCTGAGATTTTCTCTTTATAATTCTTCAAGTCATAATAGCTTCAGGTTTAAGAAACCCAGTTGTTTAGATAATGTAATAGAAATAAGTAATGTGGATATTCTGCAGGCCCAGTATAGGGATTTTTTTTTCAGGTTTATCTTTATGCAAATTAATAAACTTTTGACTTTTATAAATGGACATGCCAGGCACGAAGTGATTTGAGCTTGCGCACATCTATCTAAACTGATGCAGAAGACAAGCAGGCCTAACTGCTAGAACAGAGGAAGGTGAGAACGTTAACTTTTTCATAGGCTTTGTTACTTGTGATATTCAAATTATAAAGATGTCTTCTGCAAACTGCATTTTCGAAGTAAATGCATTCACTGTCAGAAAGATTGCAGAATAGCTGTGCTTTGTGAAGGAAAAAGAATCACATTCGCGATGTAATTGTCCAGTTACATCGTATCTCCCCACATCTTTTCTTTATTGTTATTAACTAATAGTAATGAAATAATAAGTTTATGAACTTTGTCTTTAGGGATTACCAATTTGTAACCTGAGTTCAGTTGATTGAAGCCGATGGCAAGGAACTGCTTTTATTAGATTAGTTTCCAGGGAGGGTTTTGATTATTGGCTGACATAATGTGTTTGTGCATTTTCTTAACAAGATAGAATATTTCTTACACAAAAGCTTTCTATTTTAAACTTGACAGGAGAAATAATTGCCTTTGAAACGTGCAGTTATTTGCACTCTAGATGAAGAATAGACCCCTGCGAGAACTTGTCAGATAATAATCACAAACATCTTAAAATGACTTCAGGGTCAGCTTTCAAATCAATTACTTGCAGGTGCATTTTGGCATCCTTCAAACAGGTCAAATACATTATTAATTTTTTTTTTTTTTGCCATTAGGCTAAATAATTTATTCATACCTCCAGTATCCAGTGGCTAACCTTGGTACCTGTGCAACTTTCTCATTCCTGAGTCCAAGCTGAGCGTGAGCTGGTAATTTAGGCAGGTGGATAATGCTTTAACTAAACTTAAACTACGGATTCTCATCTTTAGATGGGCTAAAACATGACTGCGATCACACGGCTTGATTTAGATGTGAGCCAGGGTTGTCTCTCAATAATAATTTCATGGTTTTTACTTACTTATAATGTTTCTGTCCTCACGTATCACATTTTTCTGGTAAGCTTACGACTACTGCTTTGAAATCTAGCGAGTGAATATCAAAAAGCACATTGCCTGCCCCAGGAGTTCAAGCCAAACCACAAAAGTGCATCCCATGTTCTCCTTTGCGCTGGCACTGGCCTTTGGTCAGCCAGCTCATGGAGTTGAATCAGCAGAGCGTGGCTTGCTTGGTGAAGGAAAGAAAGAGAGTTGTTCTTTGCTGGCTGAGTTGTCTGGGCTGGACGGTACTGAGGTGGGACAAGCAACGTGGGGAGCGTGGGGCTGGAAAGACCACAGCAGCACCGTCTTTGGTCACTTGAAGTTGCTGGAGAACTGTATCATGGCTGTATGTCATGTGCACAGCCAAGTAAATGCTTCACATTGTCCCTGTTTCCTTCCAGCGTTAGTGTCAGCCTTGCTATCTCCTCCGTCACTGTCTGATCTTAGTGGTGCACATCTGGAGTAGAGCAGCTGGTTCCCAGCTAGTCCCTCCCCTCATTTCCCCGCCCCAATCCCTGTCACCAGTTTTCGGTTCACCTAATTATCAGAGTGAAAGGTTAAATGTTTCACCTAATTATCAGAGTGAAAAAAACCTTCCAGGTAGGAGAGAGAGAGGAGAGGAAAGGAAACAAAACCAGCTAGGATTTTCTTAGGGCTTTTCACCCGCTGTGCTGGGCTTGCCCATCAGTTTGAGAACTGCTGGTCTGTGTTGCATGTTTTATTTATAATGAACATTTTAGGTAAAGGGGATATTTTTTCAATGAAGTGCTTTGCTCTTTCAAGAGCTTGGCATAAGCAGGCTGGGGGACTTCTGTCAGCCTTGCAGCCAGAGTGCACATGGTATTATTTTTGAGAGTTAAGGCATGAGCAGAAAGAAGCAGATGAAGACACAAGGTAGTTTTTCTTAAAATCATTTCCAAGTTGCCACCAAATTCTTTCCAAGCAGAAGAGAAGTTTTGGGTAGATGGCAGAGGTAACAGGATTTTATAGATCATATCCGTCCTGCACAGCACAGGAATTATGGGTGCATAGCATTTAGTTGCTTTTAGCATTTAGACACCTTTACCGGTTAGTAGCCCCACCCATCTGAAGTGGGTACAAATAAAGCACTTTTTGGGGTAGTATCATCAGCTTATCAATATCGACTATCAGCTCCTGTAGTTTTAGACTTGAAACCACATTAAGTGGCTGGGGCTGCAGGCGGTGGCAGGGGACTGAGGACTTGCGAAGGCAGCATGGTGAACAGCCCTGCAGGAGGGGTTGGAGCTGGGTGGGGGCTAATCGCATTCAGCACCCAACAGGCTGTGATAAACGCTGTCCTTTGTGTTTTTAGAGGCTGCACAGTGGAGTTCTCAGAGATCTTGAGCGTCAAAGTCAGAAAAAGGAGAATATTCGCCTGCTAGAAGAGCAGATTGCTTTGACAAAGCAGCTTATGGAAGAAAGAGACAAGGCGCTAATGGAGAAAGGGTCCCAGCAGTCCTAGGCACAGAGGGTACTTTGACTGTGGAGCCTTGGCCCACACATCCAGCGTGGATGGACTTGTCGATGTGGGGAGGAGTAGCTCTTTGTTATGCAAACACCATCTAGGATGGCTAATAATGTTCACATGAGTGGGTTGCTGAGCCGACATGATGATGAAGCCACCAGGACCTCCACCTCAGAGGGCCTGGAGGAGGGTGAGGTGGAAGGAGAGACCCTCCTGATTGTCGAGTCTGAGGACCAGGCTTCGGTGGATTTATCGCACGACCAGAGCGGGGACTCTCTGAACAGTGACGAAGGTGACGCATCCTGGATGGAGGAGATGTCCTATTACTGTGAGAAGTGCCAGAAGTGGATTCCAGCAAGTAAGCGGGCTGGTTATGTCGTGTCTTGCTTGCATCGCTGGGGTGGGTGGTTGCACGGTGGTTACACTGCCCTGCGTACCTGTTTTATGGGGAAGCCCTTACTTAGCTGTATCCCATCCTACATCGGAGGAGAAAGGCGTCCTAGCATTGCGTGGAGCCCAGCAGCCTGATGCCAGCCGTCTGCGTTAGGCGCTTTGGCCCGTGACCTGTAGGGGTGTCCGAGCTGGTGTTCCCTGTAAAGAAATGGGACTGTCTTCTTTAATTAGTCAATAACAAGGGTATGACTTCAGAAACATGCACACCCTTCAGAGTCTTGTTGCTGGTGTGTTTAGCGGGCTTTGGCTCAGCCGCTTGGCCTCTCTGCTTGCTCAGGTAGATAATTACCCTTGCTGTGAAGCTCTTCCTGTGGAGGAAAAGGGCTTTGGGATGCTGTGATTTTTTTCTTTTTCTTTTTTTTTTCCTGGTCAGTTTGTCACATCTGCAGAGCGTATGGCTAAGTCTCAACCTTAATGGTTTCCCGATAATGTGGATTTAATTTAGCTTTCACAGAAGCGTGTCCAGCCTGTAGCAGCTAGCTTTGGGAGGCGTTTGGAGCAAGCTGCAGAACTTGATCCCTCTCCTACTGCTGCTTGACATAAGATATATGCTGTTAGCAATGCAACAGACTAGACTTTACTTTCTAAATTCTGTACTATCAGATCTATTATTAGATCCAAAAGCTAGGTATTGCTAAGCACTGGTTGTTGGTTTTGTTGTTGGTTTTTGGTTGGGTTTTTGGGGGCTTTTTTGTTTGTTTTTTTAATTTGGGCATTTTGTTTTATGTTTGGTTTGGTTGTTTGTTTGTTTGGGTTTTTTGTTTGGTTTTTTTTTTTTCGTGGTGAGAAGTAGTGAACTCTTCAGGTGGCACCTGCCTTGCAGATGTGTCAGAGTTGCCCTTTTTGCCATCCTAGAATCAGCCAAAAGTGTAGAAATCTCCTCTCAAGGCATGTTAGTGAGTGCTTTCGTGTTAATGCCGTGGAAAGGGACATATTAACTTGAAATGTATTAATAAAAAAAAAAGGAGCAGTTAAAGCAGCATGAGCTACCTCATCTTAGAGCCTGTGATCTAACACTCAATTTGTTCAATTCTACAAAGATGTTCCTCTCTCTCTTGTTGCTGTGGAACAAATCCAAAGAGCAGAAAAAGCCAATCACAGAGCAACAGTAACTAGATACAAACATGCAAAGTAAACGAGCTGGAAAAGGGAAATAGAGTTCTGTTTGCTAATTGTTCTGTTGTACAGATATCAGTTGTCACTTGTGAAAATCACCAACATGCTCAGACAAATTATCACTCTTTACATCGAATTGCCCTGTAGAAATTCGGTTAGTCTACTAAGTGTGGAGTTTTTTCCCCCATCAGACATAAGTGCAACTTTAATAGTTAGATTCTGCAATTCACTATGGAAGCAGAGCACCCCTGTATTACAAATGCTTGATCTGGTGTCGTTACACAGTAAAAGAGATGTCATACTTTTAGAGAAAGACATTATGTGTGTGAATTTTCAGAAATACTGTAGTCTTGTCTCCCTATCCTGTGATATTATTTTTTATTTTTTCGTATTTGTGTAAATTAACCCTTGGTGCATTTAGAAGTCCTGATTCACGTGACTCTTTTTTTCTCTACTGCAGAAACATAGAATTAGAGCCTGTAACTTTGGATGTATGGAGTTTTACAGGTGCCTCTAGCCCAGCAGATCGCTTTTGTTCCAACAAAGTTTTATGCAGGGTTAACATTACACAGCAAAGCGTATGCTGATTTGGGATCTCATGCATCAACTGCAGCACAGAAAGTGTTTCCTGATAATGTTGGGCCCTTCTTTTGGCTCTTAGTCTCCAGGAAAGGAGATCTTTCCCTGACGACAGGAGAAATTAATACCTTATAGCTTCACACCATGCCTGCTGCAGTGCATTCTGGAGGCTGCTGTGACAGGATCTGGCAGCCTTACCTGAGAAACAGTTTGTGGACAGGGAAAGAGAGAGCTGTAAAGACATGTAGCAGTGTGTGGAAAGATGACATGGAAGAGAAAGCTTGCGTATTCTGATAGCCTTTGCAGTAGCATACCTTTTTTTAACACGTCAGTTTTTTGTGTTTTTTTTTTTTTTTTAATTAGAGTGGGAAATCAGTTATTTATTGAAGTGCATAGGTTATCTTGGAGAAATAAGAAGGAATGAGAAATGCAGTGCAAACAAGGAAATCCTTGGCTTTGTACCTGCGTTTAGATGTTAAATAGAACGCCCCTTTTTTTATGCCTGCGCTTTTCAGTTGGTCTCTGCCGGCTGCTGCAACGGTGAAATGAATCTGTGCCTTCCATCACAGCGAGCTGGGATGCTTCCTGGGAACTGGCTGGGTCTTTGGGGTCTGGGAAAAAGGCAAAAGGTACATTTCTGCCTGATGTTGTAGGGAATCCAAATCTCCTTTGCAGCATTTTTTCCTGTAAGAGGACCAAGCAATTGATTTTTGCCTATTCATTTTAGGTCAACTGCGAGAACAGCTCAGCTACCTCAAAGGAGATAACTTTTTCAGATTTACTTGCTCTGATTGCTCAGAAGATGGGAAGGAACAATTTGAACGGCTGAGACTAACGTGGCAACAAGTAAGTGCCAGCAGAACAACCACTTCAGGACTTTCTGAAATTGTTGTTTATTGTGTACGTGCTACCTAGAAAAGGAGAATCAGGTATGGGTAACAAAGAAACATATGCATGAACTTCAGAAATTAATTAGCTACGGATTGCCTGCATAGTAGAACTTGGGCATTTGGCAGGTAAATTGAAAGATAATCATACAAACCACATTCCTTTGTTTTTGTTTTTCTTTTTTTTTTTTTCCTTATGTTGCTCATGAGTTCATGGCTTCAGGCGGGTTTGGAAAAGCAAAATGAATGCAATTTGGCTGCTAGGCATGATCAGTTTTTTGTGTATATGAGCAAATATAAAACTAGTGAGGTGGCAACATACAAACAGAAAGCTTGCCAGCTCCCTGAACACCAAGCTCCAACCTGGCTGCTTACTCACTAGCAGTAGTCCTTGCTGGAATTTGCTATTTCAGTCACTTGCACACCCAAGCAATCAAAATAATTTGCATTATGCAGCAACCACCATCTGGGCAGACTGATGCACATCTCCTTGCTCGAAGCAGGGTGCTGGAGGGGCGGCAGGCAGTGCTGGCTGCCTCTGCATAAAATGAATTTCATCAAGCAGTAGCTGCTGCTCACCGTTAAGCATTTCCACATGCTGAGCATTGGGCAATATGTGCGAGACATCTATTTGTATCCTTTGGGACAGCAGTGGTGTGCTGTCTCAGATCATTTAAAACTTAAGTTGTAATTCTTACAGTGCTTTTTCATGCTGCCCAGTGCAGGGCTGTGCAGGGGAAAAGGTTGGCATGGTGGTCTGTGCAGGCAGAGTTTCAAAGCAGGTTACTGATCTAGAGAGCAAAGGCTGCTAGCATCACACCCAGGTCCCTTCAGAGTGGCAAAGGCAAAGACAAAACAGGTGAGGAAGAAAGTTGACTAGCAAAGAGACTTGTCTCCTTAGGCTTGTGAGGTAGGAAAAATGGGGACAGTGATTTCTGGGTATTTTTCAAAGTGTGTGACCTCAGCAGATGCTTATCTTTAGCCAGCTGAAAGGAGAATGGGTTTCAAAGTCCTGAGACACTGTCCCACCTGACTTAAAAAACCCACAAAATCCTAAATAGTTATCAAAGTAAGAAGGGTTGAGAGGCAGAAATAGGGTGCAGGAGACATTAAAGCTCTCTGTATCTCCTCATTTTGCTATCTTCAGCAATGCATTCCAGAAAGCTACAGCATCTCCCTAAGAAAATTACATTTCAAACGCCTCTGACAGTGAAGAATAAAATCCCTATTGGAAGTGGTATCCAACCGAGGCTGTGTGATTGTTGAAAGATGGTCTCAGCCCAGCTGTTCCATTTTAGTTGTATTCAAATGAATCGGATAAATGTAATTAACAGTTGGTCACCTAGGATTTAGTTACAAAGAGGTGTGAGATTTTTCAAACCTGCCCTTTAGTTTAGGCATGCAATAGGTCAGACTGAATCTGGTTGTGAAGCACGTGGACGAGCTGCAAATGGATTGTCTTTAATGAAGATCGCCTGGAGGCAAACTTAATTCTTACTTACCCAGAGCAAGTAGTAGACATCGTGTAATTTTACAGAGTTTACAGTCTGTTGGGTTTGAAATGTAACGATAAGTACCTAGAAAGACCATTGTCGCTGTGTTTCTGGTGGACTAGGTAGTGGGATTACTTGTGACCATTTTTAAAGACTTTTTCCCTACCTGCACACTACATTCAGATCCCAGTTGTGTTATAATTCATTTGTACAACTGCTGTAAAAGCTTGTATCTCAGCATAAACTTATTCCCCTGGAACAGAGAAATCTCTGGGAGAATGTGCATCTAACAATAGAAAGACAAGAACGGGCAGCATGAAAGCAGGACGAAGATGGATTGCAGAAGTTGCCTATGAGATGTTGCAAAAATAAGATATTTTATGAGGGAGCAAAGATTTGTGTGTGTGTGTGGTGGCTGTGGGGGGCAGTTCAGCAGATGAAACAGAAAAGATTCACTTGCATCCACCATTTTCTGTTCCAGGTTGTCATGCTGGCAATGTACAATTTGTCTCTGGAAGGAACGGGCCGTCAGGGGTACTTCAGATGGAAAGAAGATATTTGTGCTTTTATTGAGAAACATTGGACTTTCTTATTAGGGAGCAGGTAAAAACGTGATGTTTCCCCAGAGGTCTGGTGGGTGAACCAACTGAATTAAAACCTGTTACATGGACGGACAAGAATCCCGGTTAATAGGGTGATGTCTCTGTTGAGCCTCGCTAGTGAGAAAACTGGAGGATTTAATACTGAGAATCTGAATCTAGTCATGAGGAAGAATAAGCATTTCTCAGTGGGGAAAAACAACTCCAAAAACATCAAACAAAAGCAATGCAAATGCATGTATTTTGTGTTATTTCTTGTCTTCCTGTAGGTAGTATATGAACCTGCAAAGCCTTTGAGTATTTCTAAATAGACATAACAGATGGGCTAGTCCTGATGTCACTGGACTTTAATGAAAGAAAAAAAAAAAACAAAACAAACCAGAAAAAAAAGAGGTCCGGCAAAGTGCCATCTTACTTGGCTATAAAGTCTGCCTGGACCCAGTTCTCCAGAAAGGATCATTGTGCCTTGTGCGTTAACTTGTTTTGGATCTCAATAAAATAGCTTTTACATAGCAGGCATTACAAACAACTGAAATGTTTTTCAGTGTGTGTAAAGAAAGCAGCTGTTCAGAGTAAGAACCCTTCTCAGAAAGGGGCAGCCTTCCAGCACACAGAGTTGGGTGCTGTATAGGTGAATGACATGTTTTTTTCTGAGCGTACTGAAGCTGTCAAACCCAAGTCTCACTGCTAATGCCTGTGCTACAGAGGCAGGAAAGGAACGGAGCAAGCCTCCGAAGTTGTAGATTTGATTGACTTCACAGCTTCTTTTCTTCCCCAGGGATTTCTCTGTTGTAAGATCTGGCCTTTCTCCCTAACCAGATTTACTCTTCGGCTTTGCTTTCATGGCTCCTCTGTGCCTCCCTGCTCTCTTCTCAGAACTGTTAGCGCTTGTCCCCTCTAGAAACAAAGGGGACTCTGACAGAAAGGCAGCTGATGACCCATTGTCCCTGGCTCAGGGAGCCATCACCTCCCAGGGTTTGCTGCTGCCTTTTGAGACCTGCCCTGGGATCTGGGCACTCCTTGCTCTGATTAAATTCAGATGAAGGGATCACTGGCCTCAGACACAGTCTCCCTACTTGCCTGGACAATCCACTGCGTGTAGCGGTTCAAGGCGTGCCACGCGTTACTTCCTCAGCACGTTAAAGCACAGCTTATCTAGACTTACTGTAACGCTCTGGACTCTGACCCAGGGCACTTGAGTTTAATCCCCCACATTTGAGGGTCAGCACGCCAAGGCGTGTAATTGGCAACGCTCAGAGAGCAGCAAATACCTGCTTGGCCAAGCCTACCCCTGGTTCTGAAGTTTTTGCCAGTGGAAGTGTGCAAAGGCAAGGAGGAATCCTGAGATCCTGTGCAAATAAGGGTTTAGCCTCTACACCATGAACCTGAGTCTGTAGTAGCCAAGGGAGTACCTCAGTTATTGGCTACAGGAGTGGTTTTTTTAATATTTCTCTTCACTTCTTCCCTAAAGGACATTTTAGTTAGCCCTGTGACCATTTCTTGGAAGAACAGAAAGTACTCAGCTACCCAGTAGAGTACACTGCCTTGCAGAGTGTAAGGCTTAAATGCAGCTCCCTGCCTCCAAATGGCCAAAAAGGTGCTTCAGAAGATAGTTGAGTGTGGCTGGCTGGTATGTGGACTAGTAGGGATCCTCTTCCCTGTGCTGCAGGAGAAGTTTATGGCAGAAATCCCCAAGCAGAGATAGGACTCCAGTATATATCACGTGTGTGCATCTTGTGGGACAAGCATACACACTGTTACCTTGCCCCATCCTGCAGCCCCGTTGTCCTTGGTGATTTATTTCTCAGACCCCTAACTCTGCTTCTCTGCAGTGCCTGGCAAGGCTCCAGCTATGGAGGGCAGAGCAGTCAGATCCCAGCTCCCTTTGTGAATTCAGCCTTAGGGATCCTGTCCTACAGCTCTGGGACCGTGTTTTGCTAAATGAAATCTCAAAGTAGTCAAGGCAGGCAATTAAGTTTGTCTTTCCTTCTGTGAGATGTGATGCCTTTATCACTACCTTTCCCTCGCCTCTCCCATCCTGTACACCCAGAGTCCATCTTCAGTAATGGAACATGGCTCTGCAATGTCAGGTCAACACAGCTATCACTAGGATCCTGTTCTTCTGTCGTCAAATTGTTAACGAAGGTAGCAACATCAGCATTTGAAAGCTGGTGGTTCCAGTGGCAGGGTAGACCTCTCCTTTGTAGGCTTGACGTGTGGCAGCTCATTGACAAAAGAAAATTTGTTTCTCGCCATTCTGCATTTGCATGGCATTTATGGAGCACAGTGTACACAGTGCTTCGTGCATCAGAGCCCGTCAGTATGTGGGGTTCAGAGTGGTTCTCTGAGAAAAAAATAATTAATCTTTAGGGTCTTTGAGGGTGGGGGTGTAGGGAGTGCATAATCCTCCTGCATCAGTGCCTGTGGCAGAAGCACTCTGCCTTTTCCGTCTTGGTGGACGGAGGAGGCTTCAGGGTGAAAGTGCAGCTGGCGAGTGGGGACCTAACGCTTGTTTTCCCCTCTCCCACTGTAGGAAAAAGACCTCAACATGGTGGAGCACAGTGGCTGGTTGTCTCTCTGTGGGGAGCCCCTTGTTTTTCCGCTCAGGGGCACAGGAATTTGGAGAACCAGGGTGGTGGAAACTGGTTCATAATAAACCCCCAACCATGAAACCTGAAGGAGAGAAGTTGTCTGCGTCTGCACTGAAGGCAAAAGGTAACTCTTTAATCAATGGTGTTTAGGGTCCGAGCTGGGACAGAGCTGACAGAGCTGAAAGACATGACAGAAGTTCACTTAAAACAATGTGTCTGTGTGTATGAACAGTTACAGGGCATGATTTTCTTTTCTTAGTTTTGCTCTGCTGTGATACATGTTTTAAGAGGACTATGTTGCATTTACTGTAGTATGAGAGGCCTGTTACATTTTATTGACTTTTTACATTGTACTAACTGATTTAATGAGGCTTTAGTTGTATGTTGGCTTTATGTTACAAGTCCCAGAGCGAATTTCTTGTATATTTTAAAAATGTCTTCTAAGATTTGTAGTCAATGTGTTCTTCTGACCACATAGGATGTATACAGTGGCTGCAGGAGCTCAATGTCTGTTAGAATAAGCAAACTACTTCTTTAGCAGCTTCAAAGCCACCGCTGGATCCCATCATTACTGTGGAAGGACTCAGGAAGCGAGTAAGCCGCAATCCAGTTGAATCGGCCATGGAGCTGAAGGAGAAGAGATCTCGCACTCAGGAAGCCAAGGATATTCGGAGAGCCCAGAAGGAGGCAGCTGGCTTCCTGGACCGGAGTACTTCCTCCACTCCTGTTAAATTCACCAGTCGAGGCCGTCGTCCTGATATCGTCCTTGAGAAAGGAGAGGTGATTGACTTCTCCTCCTTGAGCTCTTCAGATCGTACTCCTCTGACAAGCCCTTCTCCTTCCCCATCTTTGGACTTCTCTGCTCCCGGCACTCCTGCCTCACATTCAGCTACTCCCAGCCTTCTCTCAGAAGCAGATCTCATCCCAGATGTCATGCCACCACAGGCTCTGTTTCATGGTAAGAAATGCCATGCGTTCTCCTTTAATACTGAGCCACACATAGCTGTCTAGGAAGATGTTAAAAAAAAGAAACTCCCACTGAGCTGCAGAATCTTTGCAAGATAAGATGGAAAGTAACTGGTAAAATTCTGTTTGGCTTAGTTGCATGTAAATGTTGATTAGTTTTCCATAGTTGTATTGCCAGCCTCTAAGGCCAGGAGGAACCTCCATTATCATCTTCTGAGGGTTCCTGAATAAACAGTGGGTAGAAGATTTCAACTGTCAACTGCTGCACCACTCAGCATAAGCATTTCTCTGCAGCACAGATTACACTGTTACGCAGCAACCCTAATCTTCCTTCAACCGCTTCTAAGATAGGAGAAATTTGATTCTCATGGTAATTCTCCAGTAGTTCTGTAAGTTCAAACATCCCAGTTAACAGATGTTACATTTCAGTCAGGTTGCAAAGCAGTGATGGGGGCTGAATGCTGTTAGTTCCTTAGGGAGCCAGACCTCTAATCTAGTTGGGGAAGTCAAACCTTGTGCTTCTGTAACTCCTAACTGTTCCCTCAGTTTAAATAGAACTTCTCCAGGGTGTGGTAGCTGAAGATACAGCTCACCAGCTTGATCATTTAATTCCCAGTCTCTTCAGGAATTTTCTACAATTTAACACTTGTTAAAGAGCATGAGCCTGCAGCTCGGGAGCGCCGTGTTTTCGAATGCCGAACTGCAAGACACCTTAGGAACAGGATTGATTCTGTGTCCTGAAACTGGACTCCTTATGGTGTCTCCTGTCCAAAATCAGGAGGTCCAAAAAGTATATAGAAAATGGGGTGTCTTGGGTAAACCCTGCATTATTTCTCCTTAGCAAAAGAGTCCTGTGACAACCCTTTTTGAAGTGAGGCTTTCATGTTTACATTTTTTCCTGGATTATTTTGATCTGTTGAACAGATGATGAGGAGATGGAAGGGGATGGAGTCATAGACCCAGGAATAGAGTATGTGCCCCCTCCCAGTGGGACTGCCGGTGCTGGCACTGTGATAGCAAGTAGAAAAAAAGTGAAGACAGCTGAGCAGATCAAGCAAGAGGTGGAGAGTGAAGAAGAAAAAACAGAAAGGATGGAAGGTGACAGTGAAGATCCTGAAGAGTCAAATGCATCGCTGCAGGGGAGGGGGCGAGACAAGAGGAAGCCGCAGCTGGAGAAGGATGCTAAACCCAGAGCTCCCAAGCATACCTCTGTTAGTATCTATGAGGAAAAGCTGCTGCTGAAGAGACTGGAAGCCTGTCCCAATGCCATGAGCATGACACCAGAGGCCCGTAGGCTGAGACGCAAGTTGATAGTCAGGCAGGCCAAGAGGGAAAGAGGACTGCCACTCTTTGACTTGGACCAAGTTGTGAATGCTGCACTACTCTTGGTTGATGGGATTTACGGAGCCAAAGAAGGAGGGGTTTCCAGGTCCCCAGTAGGGCAAGCAACATACAGAACTACTAGCCAGGACTTCAGGATCTTGGACAGATACCAGGTGAGTGTTTCCAAGTGTAAGCTTTTGGATTTGGTTATTTTAGAGCTTTTGCTGCAGGCAGTGGTGTCACCTTGGGGTTATCTGACTCCCAAAGTGAAAAGGATTATGTCAGCAACACTCTGACTTGGGGCTGTGTCCCCACCAATGTTCTCACAAGCCCCTTTCTTCTTGGGACATGTTCATACAGCACAGCTGCCTGTCAGTGTCATCACCACAAATTTCTATGTATTTGTACTCCAGCCCTACCCAAACACTGATGGTGGAGGCCTGGACATACCCAAATAGGCAGCTGCTTTTTCATGCCAACCGGGAGAGAGATGGCTTGCAGCGCTTTGCTGAGCGATGCGTGCAGCTCAGAGGTTTGGGCGCTAAACCTGAGAGTGCACTGCAGAGCCCTCTGGGGTGGGACTATCACGCTGTGGGTCCAGCGAAAGGCCCTTGTTCTCCTTCTGTTGATATGACTCCCCTGTGTTAAGTCATTGACTAATGTTCCTGAAATGTTCTGCATTTTTTGTGCATGCAGACAATGCTGCCTGCCATGAAGGGATATCGACAGCAGATAACGAAGTTTCTGTATCGACTGGTAGGCTCAGAAGACCTGCTGACAGACCATAGTATTGTCAGTCCTTACACATCCCGTGTCCTGAAACCTTACATCAGGTACAGATTGGCAGAGGTTGAATTTACTCTTGGCTTCTGAACCGACAGCCCATGGAGAGGACACCTTTCGTGGGCAGTGCTCCTCACTCATGCCTGAAGTACAGCCCAGTCTGCTGTGGTGTCCCTGAAAGGATAGGGTGTTATTTAGCTGAGGGGTTAAACTGTCTCTGCATTGGAAGGGGAACTTCCAAGAGAGGGCAGGGCAGGGAGGGAATCACCATAGTCGTTCAGTGCAAGTTGCAGCTGCTCTTGGGTCAGAACTATGATTTCCCTGCTCCTGCTGTAAGGAGAGGCTGGCTGGGCGTGCTATGGATCCGGGAAGTGCCCTGGCCTCTGACACAAGGGTGTTTTTGCTGAGCTGGGTGCTGTTTTCCCACATGAATGGAAGACTGTTCTTTTGTTCCAATTTGAGCATGTCAGAAAATATTTTATGGGCAGTACCCATTCAGCTGCAGTGGCAGTT
The DNA here is from genome assembly GCA_013399095.1 of Psophia crepitans. Taxonomy (NCBI): domain Eukaryota; kingdom Metazoa; phylum Chordata; class Aves; order Gruiformes; family Psophiidae; genus Psophia; species Psophia crepitans. The sequence goes on along the minus strand of VWZZ01008223.1, from coordinate 83,173 downwards.
ATTGTTGCTTACTTGCCTTTTGTGTTTGCTTTTCATGTTGCTGGCAGGCGCGATTATGAGACAAAGCCCCCAAAACTCAGGCTGCTGGCAGAAATCCGGGCGTATCCACACAGGAATGATCTCAACTGGAAGGCTGAGCCAGAAGCACCCGTTGATTACTGCTACGTTCGCCCTAATCACATCCCCACTATAAACTCCATGTGCCACGAGTTCTTCTGGCCTGGTAAGATTCCTTCAGCGCTTGGTTTTCTAAGGAGGACGTGGTTTTGTTCAGAAAAAAATATTTTTGGGCCAGATTTTTCTTCAGTTGGTGTCTGGCTCGGTTCTTAGAAAACCATTATCTGATGTCACAGAAGTGCAGTTGAGATGGAGACATGGGTTTGGTGTCTTTTGTCTTTTGAGATCATTTAGAACTGGGCAATTAGGCCCTAATTAGCACAGCACTTAAAGAAACTGATTGTTTTGGGCAACACCATTGATGCCAGTGGGAGTAGTCAGTTTCTAAAATTAAGCATCCAGTGAAACGTTTGGCAGAATCTGGGGCTGAAGTAAACAGTTTCATATCAGAAATCTACAGTTTCTTCCTGGCAGCTGGATATGTTGAAGTGAAACTTGGGAATTGCACTTAGAACTTATCACTTCACCGTGATATCCCTTATTTCTTCAAGCCTTAGGCTTTGCAAGCCTGGATACCAATTTTTATGGGTCATTTCTTGAACTGTAGGCTCTCTGGGACAGTGGCTGCCCTTTATATGGGGATAGTTATGAGGCTGCAGTCTCTAGTTCTTCTGAAATAATAATAGTGATGTTCATCTACTGCATGGATCATGCTCTGATCAGCAAACAACGTGGCAGACTAATTTAGAAAAGCCCAGTACAAACAGTACACACCTTTATTCCAAGTAACTGTTTGCTGTATGTTTGATTTGCAGATAGTGATTCAGCAGGGCTTATAGTTCAGCAGTGCACACTACAGTCAGGATCTTTGTGCTACTCATTGTCCAGATTGTACAATTCAGGGGAAGATAACTGGGCATACCTTCCCTTTCACAGTCTGTGTCGGAGCTCATGAGAGGCATTTGCAGGGCTAGCAGAGGGTGAACCCCTTTGTCACAGTCTCTCCTCTTCTGACAAGGCATCTGAAGTTCTGGCCAAGCTGGGTCGCACCTTCATTAAGGTCTTCAGGACTCACCCTGCTTTATTTAACTTAAGGAGCGTGGGTGCGTTACACCCGACTGTGAACTGTTCATCATTAAATCAGAAAGCTGACACTCCCATTGGTCTCCAAACAGGAATCAAAATCTCTTCCATGGTGTATATTTTCTGAGACCGAGATTGTATGATTTATTGCACCTAGATTCTGTTTTGGCAGGAGAGGTAAGCGAGGAGGTGATACTTCAGGAGATAAAGCACCGTGTCTTTGTGGACTTGAAGGTTTAGCTTCACAAGGGGCTGGTACAGTTGGGGAGAGGTGGGATATACAGCTGGGAGGGCATTGCTCAGCTATCGCTGTTGTTCAGGGAAACAGCTGTAATTCCATGTAAATTTAGGCATCCAAAGCATGTGTGCTTAGGGGATCCTGTTGTCAGTAAATGATGTCTTAGGTCTGCTCAGTTGCCTTCTGATAGCAATGCTTTCATTGACTTGGGTCTTAAGTTTTAGGCACTTCACCGGCTGGGATGATCCCAGGCCGTAGTTCTTCCACCTCTCCATATCATTCCCGTCAGAGCTCTCCTTGTTTCTCACAAGACAGAAACAAGTTTGCAGGTAGTTACCGCAAATGAGCTGTTGTGAAGCAAGATTCCCCCTTGTCTCTCACGGTATCTTGCTCCTTCATGTCCTAACGGGAAGCATCTCCCGAGCAGACGAGTGGTAAACCATACTGAGCTAAGCATCTTCCTACAGGAATAACTGCGTGCTGAGGGGACGGCACCATTTCAGCGACGCCAGTGTGCTCAGGGCGATGTAGCGTTCCTGTACAGACATGCTGTAAGGCACTGCACAGTCAATTGCAGCCTTCAGATAATTAACGCGGCTCCCTATTGCCAATCGATTCCTCCCACGTCTTACTCCACCCAGTTTACTCTCGAGCAAGAGTATAATTCACCCGCTTATTTGTGCTTGGTTCCTTATGAAGTCTTGCATCTCATCAGGAGCGATAAACATTACTGGAAAACATACTCTGCTATTTTGTTATCCCACGTTCCAAATATATCTGTGATTGCCAATTTGAGACTGAAACTAACATTTATGGCACAGCTCCACCATGTCTTGCACCTTGTTTAGGGCCTGTCCACGCAAATCACTGAGCAGCTTTCTGTGCCTTGAACTGCACTGCTTGGCCCCAACATGCTGTGTGGATGCTCTTAGGCTGCAGCAGCAGTGTGATTAGGCAAGGTAACCAACTCCACTCAGAAGTCACCAGCTTCAGGTGTTTCTGTCCAGCCTCTGACTCACAGAAGAACCATTGCCTGAGAGGCCGCTTCATGCCCCAGATTAGTGAATTTGCATGCTAAAAGCAAACGTTTTCATAGCGTTGAAAGCTGTGGTCAGGTTCACAGAGCAGCTTCACAAACAGCTGAGTATGCATAACAGAGGAAGCAGCAGGAGTTCAAGGCCAGGTGGAGAAAAGAGACAGGAAGCTTAGGCAGGTAACGCTGCCAAAGCTGAAGCCATTTCGTGTCTACTGTGTCTGGAGAGAGTTTGCAGGAAGAACGGGATGGATCACTCAATGTGTCTGGCTGATACACTCTAAACCCCCTCCTTTGCTTGTCTGTAGGCAGGTCCTTCAGCGCTTGCCAAGTGGAATAGGAATGGTATACGCCTGCCTGGTGCTGGCCAGGCATTCCCAGGTGGGATGAAGATGCAAATCCTTATCTGTTTACGGTCCTGTAGCCCTTAGGAGCCCCAGGCAAGGGGCACAAACTGACTAGGACCCAATCCACCAAACATTTGCACATGCAAGTATCTTTATCCACATTCGTATTTAGAACCCAGTCCTTAGCAGAGTCTGCTGATACGGCTCAGAATACAAACCAAGGAAAGTTCAGTTGGGTGCTGACGTTGTGTGTGGTTTTTTATTTTTAAAACCATTCTGGTTTAGGGAACCTGATTTTTGAGATTTAGTTTCATCCTCAGGTCATTTGGGAGGAACTGAGCTTTGTTGATGTCTCCATGCAAGAATCCCCAGTAGTAAGGAGGTCTTGTTTTCTTTGAGCGTTTGGTTGAAGCAGATTTGGTTCAGTCTCAGAGCTTTGAAATTAAGGCAAAGGGAAGGAACTGAGTGTTTCTAAAAGGGCTTAAAACTCTGAATTTCCATGCAAGTGTGACATAGAATGTGCGTTTCTTTTGGTTTGCAATGCTTTCAGCGGCTGTTTTCCTCTGCAGGAATTGATTTGTCAGAATGCCTGCAGTATCCAGACTTCAGCGTTGTCGTCCTTTACAAGAAAGTTATCATCGCCTTTGGCTTTATGGTGCCTGACGTGAAATACAATGAAGCTTACATCTCTTTTCTGTTAGTTCACCCCGAGTGGAGAAGAGCTGGGATTGCAACCTTCATGATTTACCATCTTATCCAGGTAATGAAAAAGCCCCTTGTCTCTGCTAAAGAACTAGCTTTCCTTTCTTCCTTGTGTGCACGCATGCAAATACTAGAGAGTAGTGTTGTGTTTTTCCCTTCTGGCTCTTTCCCCCTGCCCTTTCTCTGCTTACACACCTGCACAGATTGTCAGCAGCCTGTGTGAACATTTATGGGGGGAAATCACTTCAAAAGCAGAAACTAAAACGTATTAAGAATAACCGTACTGACCAGATCCTCAGAATTAGTGAGATGCTGTAGACTTTGACTGTCTTGGGATTAACTTTGTGTTCTGCAGTGGTCAATAGTTCACATATCAGTAATACTATAAATGTGAGGTTTAAAGGAGAAAATGAGGTGATAGTGGGGAGGTTCAGTAAGAATCTATTGCAGCTTTCTTAGCTACACCTGGAGGTTTATTTTGTGACCAGGGCCGTTGCATTAAATCACCTACTGATCTTAATCATTCTCTTTCACTTCTAATGTGCTGGTTCAAATCCAGCTGAGCTGAAAATAAAGAATAAGTGCTTGCAACCTCATTCAAATTTGTTCAAACTAGCTTGTACTGGGCTTTGTTCCACAGGGACACTTGGGAAAATTAATCTGAGCTAACTAAACGAGTGGTATTAAAGTAGTTAAACTTCATTAAATCTCTGAATGAATACTGTTATTCAGGTGGCCTTAATTCCATTCACTTTCTTGAATTAAATTGCAGGAAATCCAGCTTTATTTTAAGTGAGGATGTAGACAGATGGCATTTTCAGAGCCCAACTGTGCCTCTTCAGGGCCCAGTTTTACCACTCCCTGAACTCTCTTGGCAGAGCTGCCGGTGTGAAACATTCCTTAACTTGTTCTAGTCAAGATGAGCTGCGCTAGCAAAAACTCGCCGTAGAAACTGTTTTTCCTCATACTCGTTTGGCTGAAGAGAGGTAGGGAGTGCTGGCAGAGCCTTGGGAACCGTGATCTCTAGCTTAGAAAAGCAGTTTCCACTGAGGGTAGCTCTTCTGGGCCACCCAAGGGTAACTCCTCTACCCTCTAACACTCTGCAGTGTCCATCTCTCCTTGCTCTACGTGTTGACACAGGCCACTAACCAATCTAGTTTAAATTCACCCCTTACATTTCCTAAGCGTCTCTGTGTAAGTGTTTAAGTAAATCGCCCTCAACTGTAGTCTGTTGACGTGAGGCATCAGCACTTAGTGAGAACAGGCACGAGTGATGAGCCAAGGTTTGCAGGGATCCAGAAGCTGGACTCATGTCTCTCCAGCAGAGTTGGGATGTGTTGGCAAGTCAGCTGTGGAAAATCATCACAGCTTTCTGTAGGATGTATCACAGCCAATTAACCTAATTCTGCTTGCAGGTAGACCAGCATAAAATTATCATGTTGAGGAGAGCCAGGCTGGTTTGACTCACTAGCAATGAGAGATCACCGTTGTATGTTTGGCTCACATGAGATTTATTTTTCCATCGCTGACTTATTTGCCAGTGATAGAAGACATTTAGTCATGTCAAAGAAAGAAACGGTGATTGTGACCTTCTGTTCCTCAATTGCCAGATCATATGTGCCGCTTAGCAGCTTGCGTGGGCTGACACCAGGGTCTGCTCCCTGCAGCGAGAGACATTTTCATACACTGTTTGGATTAAGGGTAATTCTCTGTCTCTTGCATCAGCGTGATGAGTTTGGGGATGAATTTGTGGGATCAGCATGATCTAACAGAAAGTGCATTGATGCAAATGGTGCCTTGATGATGGGTTTGTTGTCAGAAGTTACTCTGGAATGCATGTGGCCCAGAGGACCAAACTGCATCATCTTAATGATCTCATTCCAACTTCTTTTTCCCAAAAATGGCTCCTGAATAGATCCCCCCTGCTTAAATCACTGAGAGAGCTTTCCCTTTGAATAGTCTACTTTGGAAATTTCCTGAAGGGTGTCACTGTTCCCACTTAAGAGTTACAATACATTCAATACACTTAAGAGTGCTAGTAAAATACCAGATGAAAGCAGGAAAAAAATATTGTTTCGGCATCTTTATTAGAGAGCTGCTGGTTAGAATTACCTTAAAGATCCCAGATTATTTCAGCTATGCCATGTGCTGTCTGAACTGAATTCCCTGCCTTTTCAGGAGGCGAGTGCTGTGCCCTGAAGGATGGGAGAGGAGCTGGGTGGGATAGACAGGAATTCCAGCGTGACAGCCCAGAGGTGCGCTGGGGCTGCTCGCGCAGTCCCAGAGAGCTCAGCGCTGTTTGCTGATGGGGAGGAGCGCTGATCCTCTGGCATGTTTTGTCTTTTCTTCAGGCCATTCTTAATAAGTATTTGAGATCAGTGGTGCCCACCAAGATTATTTTTAATTAACAATTACTTAGCAATTGACAATGGAAAGCTGACAAATTATAATCCAAAACCTGCTTTCGTTGTCAGAGAGTCCATGTTTCCCAGAAACAAAGGCTCTGAGAAAGAGCAGCGCGCTCTTTGCCTTTCAGCTGTTGCTATGTGTGGTAACTTCTGTGTTGAGGCCTGTGATTTTCTCACATTTCCTCAGTAACCTGAATTCCTGAACTGATGAATCTCTTCACCTCCGCATTCCCCCAGAGGCTGTCTCATTCTCTTGCTGTGATTATATATTTTTTTTTTCCCCCCCTCCCTTGGCAGACCTGCATGGGCAAAGATGTAACCCTTCACGTCTCTGCAAGCAACCCTGCTATGCTGCTCTACCAAAAATTTGGATTTAAGACTGAAGAATACGTTTTGGATTTTTATGACAAATACTATCCCTTGGACAGCAAGGAGTGCAAGCACGCGTTCTTTCTCAGGCTGCGGCGCTGATCCATCAGAGGAGCTGTCTGGGGGTCTGTGAAAAACCCAGCCTGTCGAGCAAAGAACTACCGTGGCTTTCAGCGGGGGATGTTGGCTGCCACACGAGAGCTGGAACGCACAGATGCCTTTATCCCTAGGACTTCGAATGTCAACAGTGCTATGTCGTGTGCTGAAGTGCAATCCAAAGGATTGATTCCCGCCCTCCAAGGAGAGAGGCCTGGAAATGCCAACCGGGACTTGCTGAAACCACTGGAGGACTGAAATTCTTTATGGGGAGTTTTCCTGCCACTGTTACTTTGGAGAGCCTCACTGACAACCCCCCCATCCCCAAATACTTGTCATTTCAGAGGGGCCCCATGGATTTCAAATTTTGAAACGTATCAAAAAAATAAAAAGGCATGGGTGTTTTGTTTCTGTTTTTGTTTTTGAGAAATTAACATCTACACTTAAATCATCCACAGTGTTTCTGTGATTTGATTGCTTTGTTAGGAACCATGTCTTGAATCTGTGAAGGGAAATAAGACATTGGTGCATCTAGGTGGATGCTAACTTCAGGAAAGCTCTACACATGCTGGAACAGCAATACTGGAACCATGTCTTAGGAATAATGAAGAGCGTATGAACTCACGGGATCCTGAATGCAAGGCTCAGAGGAGGTGTCTTTCTTCCGCTCCTTCCCTACTGCCTTCCTTTTCCCTTGTTGACCCTGTGCTCGGTGTGAAGTTCTTGTAGTGCGCAGTGTTTTGTGTTCGGGAACAAGATGTCAAGTGGGTTTGTAGCTGGGCAAGGTAGGACGTGACAGCTGCCAGATCAGCTCTTTGAAACCTTACAACCTATCTGCCAGTTGTTAATGCTGCGTATCAGCCCTTTGGGCACACCTCTAACCACAGAGCCAGCCACAAGGCTCCAGCATCCACCTCCTCCTGCTACAGACGCTCTGCCTAGAAGAAACCCAGAACAAAAGTCAGCGGTGACGTTTGAAATGCAGGCTCTGGTATAAACCAGAAGCAATCTGTTTGGAGCTTGGAGGGAGGAGAGGGTAGGGATGGGCCAGTTCTGGTTCTTGGAAGCATCTAGGCTGTGTCCAAATATGAGTAAAGAGGAGGGCAAAGAAGAAACAGAAATAACCAATAATTTAAAAAATACAAACCTCAAACAGTTTCTCTGGTAGTGAGGTCTAGTCCTTTTACACAGTTCAGCAGCTTCACTCTCTCCCTGACTTTTATTGCAGATGAACAGTAAGTTGGTGGTTTGCTCTGCTGCCTGACCGAAGGTCAGTCCGTGCGTTTTAAATACGAATCCCATCCACTGTGCTGTTCCCTTCACGTCAAGCGCCACAGAGAGCTACACAACAAATGTGACTTCATTGTTCTTAATCCACTGTGTCTACCTGTTGGGTACCTGGCTGTAGTCGTAGTTGCCTTAATGGAGTCGTCATTTTGGTAACAGCAGAGAGATGGGCACAAAGTGTGATTTTGTGTAGCCGATGTATATTGTCACCAAAACAAAAACAGTTTTTGTGGGAGGGGGAAAAGAACCCATCCAAGTGTTGTGTGCCCTAACATCTGCGCACATTTCTGCCTGCTTTATGACTATGTGAAAATTTTCAGTGTTACTGATGTTATGAGTTAGCTGTACTTGGAAAGAAAAAAATAATCTGTCTTTATGAATGGAATTAAAGCCGTTCCCTTGGAAAAGCCTGCCTGTAGCCGTACTGTTTGTTAAGCTGTCTCTCCATGATCTAATTTCATTGAAATCTAGCAAACTCAAGGATGCAAAGCGTGTCTGTGTGCAGTGGAGCAAGGCAGGAAACTCCTTTTTCTGTACTGGGCATCTGCACAGGTGCAGGCCCTAGCAGTGTCTCCTTGCCAGCCAGAAGTGGGAGGTAAAAGATAGCTTGAGGGTGACAGTCAGTTCTGCATCATGTTCTGAAAGGTGACCGTGAAGCTTTTGAGCAGCTTCTTGCTTTGTGCTCACGCCTCTGTGGCTATGTCCCTCAGAGGGAGGACGCCAAGCAAAAAAGGTATTAGAGCAGCCCGGGGATTCCCGCTGTGCTGCAGACCGCTTGTTTCATCCAGGCAGTTCATTTACCCCCAGATCCTTGAGGGCAACGAAATGCCTTTGAGCCTTTGCACCTCATCCCTTTTGGATCTGTCTGTCACCTGGAAAAGTAGAAATACCAACCTTTGCCTTCTTCAGGGAAACTAGTAAGAATCAGTTCATTGAAGGTTACAGGGGATGGAGATCAATATTGCTGTTCTGCAGGCTGCAGAAACAAAATCACTTTGCAACTTCACAGGCCCACCAGCGTTTATGTGTGCGTGGCTTCTTTTTGCTAATTTGCCCATATTTCTTGGAAAATCAGCCATTTAACTGCTCCACCTATTATATCCCACACTCATAGAATCACAGAATGGTTCGGGTTGGAGGGACCTCAAAGATCATCTAGTTCCACCCCCCCTGCCATGGGCAGGGACCCCCTCCACTAGACCAGGTTGCCCAAAGTCCCATCCAGCCTGGCCTTGAACACTGCCAGGGATGGGGCCTCTGGGCAACCTGTTCCAGTGCCTTACCACCCTCACAGGGAAGAATTTCTTCCTAACATCTAACCTAAATCTCCCCTCTTTTAGTTTAAGCCCATTCCCCCTTGTCCTGTCACTACACTCCCTAATAAACAGCCCCTCGCCAGCTTTTCCGTAGGCCCCTTTGGGTAGTGGAAGGCCCCAGTTAGGTCTTTCTGGAGCCTTTTCTTCTCCAGACTGAACAACCCCAACTCTCTCAGCCTGTGCTGTAGGAGAGGTGCTCCAGCCCTCTGATCAGCTTTGTGGCCCTCCTCGGGACTTGCTTGAGCAGCTCCATGTCTGTCCTGTACCGGGGACCACTCCTGGGACTGTAGGTTTAAGTTTTGATCCCTCAGTGCTGTCTTATGTGGCAGACACTCCACACCTCTTTCGTTAGTACTGCCTGTGAAAATCTGTCATGACTTCGAATTGCTTACCATGAGATCCTTTCCTGTTGATCCTGATGGCTTTGGTGAGAACAGGGTGCAAGTGTGGATGGCTCGAGGATCACTTTGCTGGTGGTCTGGGTGAAGATGGATAGCTGTGATGCAAGGAAACCTTCCTGACTTGCAAAGGGATCCCAGCAAACCAGATCTGAAGGACACTGGCGAAGCCTGTGGTATCTGTGCATTATTTCTTCTTGGCAACTCAAGTTGTCCACAAGAGTTTTTTCCCGCTCTGCTGGCTGTACAGGTGAACACAGAGCTCGGAGGCACTCTTCTGTCAGCAGGAATTCACCCCCCACTTTCAGCTAGAGTCTTCTGAGCACAGGAGGTTGAGGCCAGCCTCCCAACAGGTACTGTGTGAAATCAGGCGTGCAGTCTGATAGGGGCTGGCAGCCCTGGGGAAACGCACCAGGGTTGGCAGGGAGTTCTGCCCACCCTCACTAGGCCAGCACCGGAGTTAGGCAGCCTTTGAAGTCGCTGTAAAACAGCTGCTGCAGCTCCATCTCTCTTTTGTGGCTGCACAGGGACCACTTCCAGCCTCCTCCCAAGAGAACGCTTCCTCCTCAAAATGCTGAATAATGAGAAGCCTGAATGGCTTGCAGCAGCTTAAGGACACTGCTTAACTGGTCACGCACAGCTGGCTTTCTCTGCAACGGATGAGGTTGCTTGAAGGCTTGCAATAAACAGTGTGCTCCTAGCCCTCTGCTTGCCTCTTTGTGCCTCGGATATCAGCGTGATGAGTTATGTTAGCTGGGATTAGAAAGTCAGCATCCACCCCGCTTAATGGCACAATTACTCCACGCTTCCCTGAGCTGCAGCGACTGTGGCGGTGATTGCGGTTGCCAAACACAGCTTGGTTTAACAGAACAAAGTTTTCCTGGAGAATAAAGGTGGAACCTCACCCTTTCCTAACAGAGCAGCAAAGCCCAAACCTTCCCACGTGCTTCTCTGAGCTTTGATACTTCATAACCAGGAAGCTGCCCACTGTGGTCAGCTTATCATGCCCATTGATCTACGGTAGTTGCGCTGGGTAAATACTGGGCTCATTCTGCATGGCAGTTGGTAATGTTGTGTAAGTAATACTTTGCAGTTTACCTTGAAAGAGAAGTCTCTTTCCTGAGAGCCCTGGTGTTGCCCACACGCACGCTGAATGCTTTTCCGGTTTCAGATCCAGTCTGGGGAAAGGAGGAAAAGTCTGCCTGGTCCATTCGTTGCCAGCTACGGTGTGAGCATGTGTTTCCTTGCGGACCCACCTGCTTGTGATGATAAGCTCTGAGTGAGTGGTTGAGTTAAGCTGTCATTATCCCTTGTCTATGACTACTGTGCTTACATCAGCTCACTCCAGGAGGTAACTTGGTCCATGGGGTTGCTTCCCTCTAGCCCTTGTGGGTTTTTTTCTGGAAGAGACTCTGAGCAAACACTGCCTGCCCCATCAGACAGTGCAGGGAACTCAGACCCTGCTGCTATGATGAATGAGTAGACAGTTCTTCCCCGCAAAACCAGCTGCCTCCTGTCCTGGTGGCAGCGAGCCAGATTGCCAGGTCCCGCTTCCTTCTCCAGGCAGGCAGCATTAGTCAGGCAGAGACAGTGAGTCCAGCCGCTCCTGTTGCCTGCGGGAGGGGAAGGGCAGCTGCCTGTGGCAAGAACAGGCGGCCATTGCCACAGAGCACCGTGAGCATCTCTGCGCAGGTCCTGCCTCAACAGGACCCTTCCTGCTGTGCTTCTCCACCAGCTTCTGTCAATGTGGAAACTCATGGCACCTTCTTATGGGTGTAAGATTAAAAAAAAAAGTCAAACTGGTGAACTTGTTCTCCTTGCCCTTGGATTTGTGCTGGAGGGATTAAAAAAACTGTCCTTTTTTGTGCCGGCTCACGCCTTACCTCAGGCTCCTCAGGAATTACAAGGGCGCTTCTCGCCTGCCCTCGCCAGCCCTGCTGCAAGGGCTGCCCCCCGGCTGAAGCCGCTCCGCCTGGGGTGAGGTGGTGGCAGGGCTGGGCCCCATTTCACGGGGAGGGAAGGGGAGCCCAGGGATACTGAGAGCACGGCTCGCACGTCAGGCCCGGGTCTGGCGGAGACCCGAGGCCCAGAGGAAGGTTTGGGCTGGCGTGGTTCGTCTGATGGGGGTGTGAGGGCCGCTGCAGGGCTGAGGATGGTCGACCCCATGGCTCTGGCCCACCACGGCG
>VWZZ01008223.1:44619-71579 GCA_013399095.1 Psophia crepitans | reverse complement strand
CGCCGTTTGAACGCAGCCATGGCGGCCGGCACGGAGGCGGCGGCAGCGGCGCTGCCCGAGGAATGGCAGCTCTACCTCGTTCCCACCCGCGCCGCCACCTTCCGCAACTGGCCCTTCACCGAGGGCTGCGCCTGCACGCCCGAGCGGGTGAGCCCGGTGGGGGGAGCGGGGCCCGGGGGAACGGGGCCGGGCCGGGCGGGTGGCGCTGACGGGGCCTTCCCGCCCTCTCTGTGCCCGCAGATGGCGGCGGCAGGTTTCGTGCACTGCCCCAGCGAGAACGGCCCCGACGTGGCGCAGTGCTTCTTCTGCTTCAAGGAGCTGGAGGGCTGGGAGCCCGACGACGACCCGCTGTGAGTAGCGGGGGGTTCCCCCCGGCCGGCGCCCAGGCGGGAGGCAGCGGCTGGGCGATGGCGGCGGGAGGAACGGCTGCTGGCCACCGGGGAGAACGGCTGCGAGTGTCTTGTTGGGAGCTGCCTCCCTTTCTTCTTTTTCTCCTTCTATTTTTCCTTTCCTTTTCAGGGAGGAACACAAAAAGCACTCTGCGGGCTGTCCTTTCCTCTCCCTTCAGAAAGATCCTACTAACCTGACGCTGCAGGAGTTCCTGAAGCTGGACAAAGAACGAATGAAAAATGTAATTGTACGTACAAGTCGTCACCGTGACGTTTTCCGACACCCCTGTGATGCTGGAAGAGTTACTTGGTGTCTAGTTTTGGGGTTTTTTAGCTGGCTTCTTGGTTCCTTACCACAGCACTGGCAAAGTGGTTTGGTGCTCCCTGACCCCTGGTTCTCAGGCTTTGCCTTACGGGAGGCGTAGCCCGCTTTTCCCTTGAAGCTGAACAGTGCTCCATTTAGTGGTAGACAGTAATGTGTTATTTTTGTTCTTTGCAGAAAAAAGAAATCTCTCAGAAGGTGACCGAGGTTGAAGATGCAGCCAAGAATGTGCGTTGTGAAATAGAAAACCTGGTCTCCTAGGTTACTGTAGCTTCTCACTTGGTGACATCGGCTGTGTGTGCGTGCTCCGGCACTGCTGCCCCTCTGACGGAGTGGCTGCGTCTCTGTGAGCAGCAGACTGACTTCTCCATCACTCACCTCAGTCTGTCCGGGAAGTACCCGGGCCTTGATGCACTGCATACGTAATCTTTTTCTGCAGGGATTCTCCTGTTCTTCCTGTTGGTGTACGGATTACTACTTGTGGTTTTATTTGGTTGGTTTTGTTTGTTGGTGATTTTTTTGTTTGTTTTGTTTTTAAACACAGCTGTTTCCTTTTTGGAGATGCTGGTAGCTCTGGTGCAAAAACTCGTGTTTACTGCAATAGGTGGCAGGCACTTCCATTTTTGTACTGAATATACCGACGCTTTTTGATACTTTTGGGAATAAAAAGGGGAAGGAATTTTAAAACTCCTTCAGGGATTTAGGATTGTGGCTAATAAAGTTTAATTCTACCAAATCTTGGTGTGCCTGGTATCCTTGTAAACATCTGTTTGTAGTTGGCTACTGCCTCATGTTGATGCATTTACAAATAACAGTTGAAGGCAAAACAGCAAAATAATTTCACTCAGTTTTCTGGGGGAAAAGACTGACCTTTAATGCAATGAGCTGCACTGAATGCAGCATTAACTTCAAAATGGAAAATAAGATAATTCAAGCATAGCTTGCAGTGCTGTTGTTCAACTGTCAAACTGTCTTAATGTTCATCAGGTCTCCTTAAAATGTCCTTGTGCCTTGGAGGGTTTGGTTGGTCCCTCTCCTTGCACAAGTTTGGAGAGGAAAAGAAATCTTGCAGAATAGAGCACAGGCTGGGAAGGAACGGGGGAATCTTGTACAAAATCGTTGGCTGTTACGGGGCCCGAGTTGATTGTACGGGGTTGTGAAGTCTGCAGGCAGAACTGGACGTGTGCCTTTAGGTGCTCCCAAACTCCAAGAGCCTCCAGCTCCATTCTGGGGAAAAGGCGGTTGCAGTCACACACTAATGAGACCAACGTTCCTGGGTTTCGTAAGTTTGTCCAGTGCTCCCTGTCCAAGCTTACTTGCGAACAATGAAAGAACTTCATTATTTCCAGCTGTAACAGCCAAATCGTATGCCGATTGCCCTTTTGCATTCTTCTTTTTTATGCTTGCATTGCAGCTGTAAATAAAGAACAGATTGTTTTAAGCTACTTGCATTCATTCCAAGTCACTGGAATTAGTGAAGTGGCTTGCAGGTAAATGTTGACGTGGAATAACTTCAGAATTCCTGGATGCCTCTTCCTGCAGGGTCACAACCATGAGGTAAGAGCGACGAGCCTCGAGCGGGCTCTGGCCCTTTGGGATTGCCAAGTGGGTCTGTGCGGGTAGGCTGCGGGTGGCCCGTAGCTGAGCTAGTGGCCCCGCAGCGGTACTTACCCTAACAGCGCCCGGATGCACTCCTCTGCCTCCAGCCCAAGCAGAACTGCCTCGTGGAGAGCAGTGTTGCTGTGCCTGCACAGGAGGAATGAACGATACTTACTGCCTAAGGAAACTGGCCTGGTACGTGGGGAGGCGGTCTAGCAAATTAAACTAAGCAAAATTAACAGGAGGATATAGAATAGTCTAAAAGTTGTGGTGATTTTATTTTTTTTTTTGGTTGGTTCTGTTTTTTTTTAAGCTTTAGTGTGGTTTATTGTATTGAGTTGAAGTGGATTGGGAAGGAGTTGAATAGAACAGCAACTTTCTGAACAGAAATTATGAGAAATCTTCAAACCTGGCAACTGAAAGGAGGACTGTGAATACTATTATCTTTGCTCAATTGCAGGTTTGTTTCATTTTTTTTAAATTTGGCTTTGAAAGTAGCTCCTCAACTACAGATGTGTGGAGGAGAGGTGGGAGGTTAATCCTCTCTAAAATTGGAGCACAAGTGCTTTTTTTTTTTTGGTAAAAGTGGTAAAGCCCCGAGGTAGAGAATCAGTGCTCACTTACAGTCCTGACTGCTGGTCGATGTCAGCACCTTTCTGCACGAGAAGGGAGATTGCTTCCGCGTGCTTGTTGAGGACAGCAACTGTGAGAGCGGGTCGGTCCTCATCGCTGGTGCAGTTTGGGTCTGCTCCCTAGAACGCACAGGAGAGGGAAGGTGAGCTGTTAAAAGCCACAAAGACTCTTCACCTTCCACCTTGTTTTAATATTACGCCAATTTACGTTGGGAAATGGACTTTATGCTCAAGATGGAGAAATGTTCAAATTGTGTGGTATTGTTTCTTCTGAAAATGTTTGTTGTCTTCTAGCTCAAAGCCAGAGTAAATGTATATAACAAGAGCAATCAAACTAGATCCCACAGTCAGGATGCACCTTACTACGCAGCAAAAGGGTAGAAGTTATGTTTGCTTTTGCTGTACAGATTTGACCCTAAACTGTAAAATTAATATATTTTTCTTTCTGTATGGCCTTGGCAAACCCAGAGGAGAATGCCTTACACACCGATCAAACAGAAACTTGGGGAGAACATATATCAATGTAAAATAGGCTGTTTCTTCTCTAAAAGGCTCTTTCAATCTGAAGGCAGTCAGTAGCATTGCAAGGATGTTGCCTCCTAAGCACACAGTTGAAGCTGCATATCAGGCTAATATTCATGCAATAAATGGTCAAATAGTTGGAAACGGAAACTTCAGCAAACAATAACTTACTTCACCTAGTAATTGTTCTATGAAGGTGATTCTTCCTTTCCCATTTGGACCCAGTTCGTCCAGTAATTGTCTGGACTCTGGCTGTGGAAACACAGAAAACAGCCAGTAACATTTCCCATAGTGAGCCATACTCTGCCTTTGGGTGAAGGCGGAAAATGCACACGGTGGCACGAATGCAGTGTAGCTGAGCCTCGGTCTAACTAATCCGTGACCCCTCTGAGGGAATGTCTTTCTGAATCTGAGCAAGTGTTGCATGGCCCAGGCTGACAGGACAAGGGGAAATGGCTGCAAGTTGCGCCAGGGGAGGTTCAGGTTGGAGATGAGGAGAAAATTCTTCTCGGAAAGGGTGGTCGGGCATTGGAACGGGTTGCCCAGGGAGGTGGTGGAGTCACCATCCCTGAGGGTGTTTAAGGAAACGTTAGATGTGGTACTTAGGGACGTGGTTTAGTGGGTAATAGGTGGTGGGGGGATGGTTGGACTAGATGATCCTTGAGGTCACTTCCAACCTTAATGATTCTATTCTATTCTATTCTAATATCTCACTATTGAGGTCCTGATTCAGCAGCCGTATCAACAAATGATGAGCATTACATCGATGCAGGTCTCCAGGGCTGTACAACAATCTGCTCACCAAAGTAAAATTAAAGATGGGCACAAGTTCTTTGCTATACAATTAAAGTTTGAAGCTTCCAGAACTTGTGTAACTATTTTATTTAAAAAATGGGTATGGTTTGCCCCATAGAAGTTAGTTTACTAAATCTTTAAACAACGAACAAACAACACAACCTAAAACCTTTCAATTCTTCCCAGCCTTCTGCCTCCTTTCTCTCCTCATTTGAAAGCCCAATCACTTGAATGAGCATTTTTATCTCTGGACTCATACAGCACAGAACTCTATCTCCTTCCACCTGTTGAGCTGGCTAACCGATCCAAGTTTTCATGAATGTACATTTCTCTTTTGGAATTTTCCATGCCATTCCTGTTTCCATTTAGTAGTAGGCAGTGCTTCCAGGATATGTGTTCTCTAGTGGAAGTAAAGCCTTGCTTCCTGCACTAAGCTAGCGCTCAGTTGTGCTGACATCTCAGCTTGATGGGAAAACTGGGTTGACTTAAGCTTGTTGCGTAGATCATCTTCCCGTGCCTAGTTCACAGTCTGTGCGAATGCACAGTAGTTCTAGCACAGCCAAGGGTATGCCCTATGGAGTCAAACTAAGTAGTGAGGTCAAGGGAAGACCATAATGCCTACACCTGATGTTGCTTCTGAGAAAAACCTGTAATAAAATCAGTCTGCAACAGTGTTTAGGCCTAATGCTGTGTCAGCAGAACAGAATGGGTCCAAATATGAGAGTAACAATCTAATTAAGTTCTTGGTAGGAACAAAGTTTAGTTATTTCCAGTTCTGTAATAAAAGTCAGTTACCAATGTTCAGGTTTCAGATTAAGTTGGACTTCTGTCCCCTTGCCCCCACCCTGATCAGGGTAAAAAACTTTCTGTTTTTACCCTCAGATGCCCTCCTTCACGTTAGTGTTGCTCTATAGGTAGGTTTTTTTCTGTACTGGCAAAAGATACGTACGGGGAGCTTATCTTCTGTTTCTGTAAGTGTCCTTGACTTTGTTCTCTTTATTTTGCCTTCTGAATGGAAAAGATTATGATCATCTTTGCCTACCAGAAAGGGAAACAAGTGTTAATTCAAAGCAAAGTCAGTATCCTAACAAGAACTCGGGGGAAAGATCTGGAAATAATTTATCCACAAAAGTATTTTATTTTGTGTTGAAATCAAAGCAATATTTATCAGTTTACTACAAGAGAAAGTGATGAAATGTTTGTTACAGATCAGACTGGTTTTAACAAAAGGTTTACACTTAGGCAGTATTAAAAACTTGCTATTTTGAAATGAAGATTCAATGAAATGTGGAGTTTGGGGAGTTTGAGTCTTTTTTAAACTAGCTGCAGCTGTTCAACAGGCTGAACTCAGATTCATTAATTGTTTTGACCAAAACTCTTACAATTTTTCAATGCTGTTTGGCTCCCAAATACTTAAGAACAAGATTAGAGGACCTTGAGTAGATACGTACATCCATTATTTTTAAGAGACGTAATCTATCAATGTGCAGGGAGGTTGATAAGGAAATTACACAGCATGTGGGGACCTGTTTGACCATTTCAGCTGATGCTACTAGAGCGCCTGGAATCACAGCAATGTTATTGACACTTCAAAAAACCAGCTCTTAGTGCCATGGCTGCCTCTTGCCAAGTCTCAGACTGGAAACACAAAGTGGATGAAATTTAGACATGAAGGATGTCAAATGACACTGCAGGAATTTCTGATTTCTAATGCCAACTTTACAACTAGTGGGTTTAATGAAAACCTAAGTCCAGCACGAGATGTCTAAAATGCTGGGCCATTACTGACACCAATGGGAGATGCAAGTTCACTGTCTCTGAAAACTGGGTCTAGAATTAATATATTTCATCATTTCTTATCTTTGTGAAATGTGCCAAAGCTGAAGTCCCTGGCACAGATGAGAAGCAGAGATAATATTGGCATTTATGGCTCCTATTGTAAAAGAATATGTAAAACATCTGAAATTTTACCACTATAGTAAAAACGTTGCTATAAGCTGCAGCTGCAGTTTACTGGCCTCTTCAGCTGTCCTCTAGGGATGAAGCATTCCCCCGAGTTTTTGTCAGAGTCTGTACATTGCTTAAATCTCAACTCAGCCGCAGTTTGAGACTTACAGATCACCTTAAGTAGGCACAGAATGTGCCAATATATGTTTCCTGTATCAGTGTCTAATCTTCCAAGCACTACTTCCGTATTCCTGACTACTATATTTATGGTCTACCATAAAGACAAAGGGAAAAAAAAGTCTCACCAAAACTAGTCTGACTGCCATCCTGTCCATCTCTGACTTCTGTTACAGTATTCAGGTTATGATTGCTGAACTTCACTGGTTTGTTAGTAGGAATATCCTGTAGAATCATCAAATGCAGGCAGTTAATGAGATTGCCGTGTAATGCTGTTATGCTCTTAGTAGCACAAAACAGTGGTGTTCCGTATGAAAAAATATATATAAGCTTCTAATACCAGTCTCAAACTAGCACAAGACAAATTATTATATGTAATTGAACTCTATTTTGAGGCAAAATAATGTAGTATTTTTTCAAAACCTTATGTTAGGTATTTGGTTTGATTTAGAAGAGAAAAAAAAGTGACACAACCTCACTTAATGGAATTAAGATTCTCATCCAAATGAAAGGGTTTTTACCACCTGAAAGATCTGATTAACTCCTCACTTGTGAAATGAGGTGATATACCTTTTTCAGGCACCACATGGCAAGGTAAGCTTGTTAAGATTCTACACAAGAGATACAGTCTGAATTTTGGATCTTTGAAATGGTAGATTTTCATGTTTGAAAAGCTGGAAATGAATACGTGGGTGGTTTTTGGAACCTGGTAATTCTGAAGGTAGGGATTTCAAGTGTTTGAATACAGTTAACAGGAGCTCTGGCGAATGTTATCTCCAAACTGTTGAAAATTACTAAGCTTGTTTCTTAAGAGCACAATCTGCAGAGTGAAGGAGGATCTAAGATCAAGAGCTAAGGGGTGCTAGAATGATCAAACAACATCAGCTGAAAGAAGAATGTTAACATTAATAGCAAATTAATGAAATGCAAGATGATAGCAACATAACCATGAAGTCTGGCTTAATCAGATAAAGATACCTGTTCAGCCAGCTTCAACAGAAAAAGGTTCCTTTCTCTGAAGTGATGAGTTAACACCCTCTGAACAAAAGAATTTCTTGTTTGGGCCTGAATTTAAAATATATCAGCATTACACTGACTGGTCTAGCAACAGTTTTAGACCAGCTCCTAAAAATGGGCCTCAGCCCCCAGACTAACCTTGTTAACAGCAAGAGCGTAATTCAATGTGATAGTAACTTCATAGTCATCCTCGCAGACGGTAGCAGAGTTAATCTAGAGGGAAAGAGCAGCCGTCAGTATCTTTCATAAAAGGTATGCAGAAACAGTTTTAGGAATAAGTTTTGCTGATGATGTTCATTATGGAGCCAATACAGAAAATCACACATGTGGCCTTTGTCTTCTTGTGATATTGTACCAGCACGTCCCGTCTAACTGAGCAGGTGGTGTTTTGAGTAACTGGAAATATCAGAATGACTGAAATGCCAAACGAATCCAGAAGATGTAATAAAGCTACGTTTCATGAAAATGCAGTCATTCTCCACCCAGATTTTGCAGCTGTGCTGTTCTTAGGACTCCCTACTCCAGGAGAACTGGTTGCTGCTCTAGTGTCCCAGTCTGTAGAAGCACAGCCGGTGGTAAAGTGTGGGCAACTTTCTATACCAATTGATTGAGATGGTACTGCTGGCAAGAAGGCTATTGAAGGTATACAAAAATGGGTGCACAGGGGATTATAAAGAAGTGGAATGAAGCTGACAAAGTTGTACTGCAGCAGGTTGAGAATTTTGAGATAAGGTTGACTGCATTTCTAATCCACATGAAAACTGAAAAAGCAGCATTAAACCCAGAGAGCTGGCACCTACTTTGAATAATTTCTGTTACTTTTGGAGTCAGTGGTTTCAAGACAATAGGATGACAGAAGGCCAAGAAGCAGCGGGAATAGCCTTCTCTAGGCAATTTAATATTTTTCAGGCATATCCTTTTGAATCCCCTAGCAAAGGAAACAAGTTGCAGTGGACCTACACCTACACAGGTCCACCAGGCAGGTATCTCGTGTATTTATACTTGTACTCCAGCTTCTGAACACAGTGGTGGACCCAATAGGTCTCAGTGGGTATACTATTCAGACACAAAGTATCTGATGGAGTGTCATTAAGTCCCAAAGTGTAATCTGCCATACGACCATTAGCTTTCTGACCCCCACCATTCACAAAATTTTCTGTAGTTGTTTCTATGTGCTAAAATCAGGGGGTTTTTGACTGGTGTGTCATTTCAGTCAGGACAGGCTAAGAAATAGTGAGCTTGAACTGTAGCGAGGGAGACTTAGGTCAGACACTGGTAAAAAGCTTCCCAGTAGATACGCTAGTTCAGGGAGTTCCCAACCCTACTTCTACTTGCATCGCACTTCCAGCTGCTCACTGCCAACTCACTTTTGTACTAACACTGAAGCCCCCTTTTTCCCTCCAGAGCTGTTTATCCTGGGTCAGATCCTGATGCAGTCCACAGGACACTGCCACAAGCGGTTGGGCTGGCAGCACCTAGGAAGCAGTGTGAGGGGGTGCAGCTCCTTAACCCAGCAGGGCTGCCAAAGAAAGCAGTACAGTACTGCAGCTGAACAGCCAGGATAATTGAGCGCAGAAATGGACTGCCTGGGGCAATTGTGAAATCTCCATTGTTGGTGAGTTTGAAAAGCTTCAAGACAAACATCTGTCAGGAACGGTTCAGGCAGAGTTGATCCTCCCTCAGGACAGGGATCAAATGATCTCTGGGTGGTACCAACCCTATCTTCTAGGACTCCTTAGGAAGAACCTCCAGTTTCCATCTTCTTGCTATCAACCCTTTAATCATTTTAATGCAGTTTGGTGACATTCTGAAGACGACATCTCCAGTAAGAAAAGCAATACCCTGTCCCTGTAATACTGGTATAGTTAATACTAGACGTAGACTATGTAGCCAAAGAGAATTGCTGCTATCTGCTGGTATAATCCAGTCCAGAGCAGAGGCGAGCGTACCACTACATCCCATTACTAGCAGGGCTTATTTAACTGACCAGCTACATAGATGTCAGTGACCTGTTCTTTTCTTTGATTGCCTGCTGTGGGATACTATCAAAGGAGCTGAGCAAGAGCTTTCTCACTTCTACTACTTCTCTTAAAGCTGTGAGGTCAGAGAACAATAGAAACTGCCATAGGAAATAAAGCAGAAAAAAAAAATCCAGTAAGTGGCTGAACGAAAAACAGAATGACAGAACAACTTACACACACAAACAGGTCCAGGTATAAAGAAAAGAGAGACATTTATTTTTCCAGTGTTTGTCTGGCAGCCACAATAATCTTTCCATGAGGCTGCACAGGAAGACATTACTTACAAGCTCCTTCCTACCTTTCCCATGCGAGGTTCTCCAATCAGTGCTCTGAATTCAAGGTTGTTCTGAGCGTAGCTTCTAAGGTGAGCACAGACATGATCCAGCTGTCTTCTCCAGTAACCTGATTAGAGAGAGTTAAGCAGGAGAAAAATCCCTGAAATTATGATTACCCTTTTTCCTATTCACATGGTGGATGATTTAAAAGATAGTATAATTTCACCGAGACAAACAAAAAAAATTTGATTTTTTCTTTAGAAAATTCATCTGATCAAGAATACAAGAAGCAAGTTATACCCTAAAAAGGGTGAAATACTTTCTTATCCAGAGGTTATAATTCATTCCTAGGGCATCTTTATTCACAACAAACCAGCATGTCTTGGAATTGTCCTTCGGAGTCAAAACTGGCCCTGTGTGAAGGAGAATCTTGCACTATTCCAGGTCATTTAAAAAGTACACTCTTACAACTAAGCCATTGTGCATTACTGAACTGATTTTTAATTGATTTGAAATCACTGTCAGGTAACAATAAGCCAAATCTGAAAACTGTGGTCACAGTAACACAACCTATATATATAGCATTCTGATCTGTGTAAATTATTCCCCAAATAAATGCATTTCAATTATATATGGGAGAACTTATTAAAAGCTTAAGCATTAATGTTCTTTTGCCTGTCAGGATCTCTGGGAGAGAGTCTGCAATCCTTTATGGTGGTACAGGGCATGAAATATGAGGGGCTGAATGTTCCTGCATTCAGAGCTCATCTTAAGGCTTTTACAGTTTTTGCAGGTCCCGTCCAAGTAGTTCTGAAGCAATGTTCCATTTTCATCAGAGAAAAAAAAAAGGATTTATTTTCACTCTTAAGTATTTGCTATCAGGATCTGACTAGTTTTATTTTTGAGCATACTTATGGCAAGTACAGTGTATGATTTATTTTGTTATAAATAAATTGTGTAGGCTTGGTAACCTTGTCTAACTTAACATGATTAAGTTGCTCTGACCTTATCCTTCCCTTCATGTTAAGTGAAGCTCAAAACAGTGAAAAGAAGCTAAGGCAGAAGAAAAGTGCTGCTCTGACTTTTACAAGAAAAAGCAAGTACACAAGGATTTTTGTGCTTGGAGGACTCTTCCAGGTTTGAACTGGTAGAAACTATGACAAACTAAAACACCAAGTCTCATTTGTTAGGCAGCTTTAAAGGAATTTAAAAAGAAGCATCCACAGAGCAACATAAATTGTTGCCTGCCATGGTCTCACATGCAAAAACTAATACAAGTTGAAAATAGTAATTAAAAAACCTAAACTAGACTACTACTTGATTGATGAGAGATCCCTCCAGAGAAGTCGGTATTATTCGCAATAAACTGATTCATCACTAGCCTAGATCTCCAGATTTTATTTCAAAAAGTCCAGTTGGCCAGGAATATATTCTTGCATGCTTGGCATTTTATTATATCTAAAAGGATTTTTGACAGCACTGATAGAAAACTTGAATTCATGCTGTCAATAGTTGATTACACCTGTATCGCACTGATTTACTGTTTGTTACGGTAGAAAAGGGGAGGCTTCTTTGTAAAGTTTAGCTGGTAAGTGACTTGCCTCCTGTTCAAAACAGACTGAAAGTACAGCAAAAAAAAAAATACAGTACACATCAGAGGACTGGTGCTTTGGTACTGCTCTTATTTTCCCCTGTTCTAACTGTTTTGTGTTTGGTTGTTTTTTTTTTAAATCTTCACAAAATAAAAGAAGGTTAGTTAATAACTGATAGGCCAAGAAATGAAAAAAAAAAACCCACCAGAATTATTTAAATAACTTGTATTTAAAAATTTTAACATCAAATACTTGATACTATTTGAATTGAATAAATAATGGGCATATTTGGTATATATAAGCAAGTTTTTCCTGTGTGATAGCATATGGTCTTGTTGATGCATGTAGTTTCAAGCCATATATATAGTTCAGCATCAAGGAAAGGGAACAGCATGAAAGACCTGACTGTAACAGACATTTATTGATTTATAGAATGAAATATGTTCCTCAGTCCTTGGCAGGGTCTAAAGAAGAACATATTACACAGTGCAACTTCAACAAAGTTCTCTCTGCTAAATGGATAAAAATTAACATAGTTCAAAAGCAGCTCAGAATTTCTTCCCAACCTTTCCCAGTGAAAGGCATTCTCACTCACAAGTATTTCTGATAGAGATATATGTGTTACTTTTTTCTCTCCTCTCAGTGCTATTATGGGCCAATCCTTTATTATCTCTGACTAAATTAAGCTCCCTGACATGTTGAGTCAGGTGCTGTATTTCCTACAGTGAACTCTAAAAGAACACTTCACATTTTAGAGCAAGGCAGTAGGAAACCAGATTTCCCTAGTGATAATTTAAAAAATAAGAGTGCATCGTCTGGGTATCTATGCACAGAGTCAAACCAGGAATTTCTAACATTCATTAGCAACTTTTTCAACTCAATAGATATATAATTCTAATAACAGCCTGAGGGGTTGACCCTCTGATAGTAGAAAAGAGCTAGAGGTGGGAAAGCAGATTTAAAAAAGTAACTGCTCCTCCAAACCATTGTTTGATGCTGTAGTGATTTAAAATTAACTTATTCTCTGGATTGCACAGCTGGACTGCCCTGTCAGATTAAAGACAATTTTGCAAATTGAGCCATTTATTAGGTCCTTAATTAATACTGATGGACTATCTTCAAGGGTTTGGGATCCAGAAAGCTGAACTTTTCCCAGGATACTAACACTAAAATCTCTAAAAATCACAACATTTTTAATGACACCAAACAGTTAAGTGATTCTGCAAAGAACTAACTGACCAAACCAGGGGCTGTGAAACAAAGGCATCTGTGGTACTGATAGAGTACTCTGTGGACAGCCTCTGCAATGAGCAATGTAGATGTACTGATACCTTTGGGGGGCTGGAAGATGGAGCCTACAAGAGCTCCCAAGGTTTCTACCAACCCTATTTTGTGTAATCCTGTTAAAAATCCCTTTCTCTAGTTTCTTTTCCTTTGCTTCTGAAATATTTATAATTTATTCCACAACAGCATCCCAAACAAGTTCTTCACATAGACAAGCCTCATCATATTTTTCAAGAGCTATGATCCCCTGTGTGTCAGCGTTTCATTTAACAGTGCTCCCAGCAGGCGCTATCGCAGTTCTAACTGAACTTCACACTGTGGGAGGTGGGGTGGTTGTTCAGTGGTTTCCAGTTCAAATAGAACTCTTGCCCTGATCTTGTAGGATCCGAGGAAATCAAATGATGAGCAAATTAGTAAGACTGCAGAGGTGTCAGTGACCGTAATTCTGATATTGCTGATAGGCTTTCTTTTAGCTATTGATGGAGATCAGTGACTGAATTCTAAGGCACTGCAATTACAAGTGACTGGTGGGAAGACAGACTTGTACAGATGTAAACCAGTGTCCTATTTATGACACATTCCATAGACTACAATCTTTTCAAGAAAAAGCAAGGTCATACATTGCAGCTTTTTTTAGAAAACATAAAATCAAAATTCCTAACCTTTTCCAGGACTAATGGCTGTCAGGAGAGGCTTATGATCACTCATCTTTTCCAGCTTTTCTTTTTGTGAAATCAGCTCAAGCTCCTTCTTTTCCAACAGTCTGCTAGATGGGTAAAAAAGGCCAATGGTTTGGGTTCCTTTATCTTCTGTGTCTTTTAGTTCTACCCTTGATTTGGGCAGGGAAATAGGAAGAGGCTGCCCGGCAACTTGAGCTTGAAATTGTTTAGCCTGTGGGGGGGTGGAGCGAAAGGAAAAGTGTAAGTAGTATAATTAGATATAATTAAATGGCTTACAACCAGAAATTAACTAGAACAGTACACAAAACTGTAAAGGAATGAAAAGGCTAGCTGGAAAAATAATTAACATTTTTTGATTTTAATTGCTGTCTGTAACAATGATGCAACTTATCACAAATATTCAGGCAAAATTCTTCATGATTGCCAGCAGAATGACACATATGCCTTTGCAGGACAAAAGCTGGCCTTGCTAAGTATTATGGTCTTTCTTAAAACAGAGTTTTAAAAACACTGTTACATATGCATGAAAGAATACCTTGTATGAGCAGGACACAAATAATTCACAAGTAATGTAAAAGTACTTACAGAGCTAAGACTTTTGAAAAGCTGATTGTTTCTCACTTCACTGTTTACAATAAGGCTGGATTAAGGCCGTTAGCTAAGGCTGCCTTTCTGGTAGAAAGCAGTTCTCAGAATAAACATATCCTCAGCTTTGCCCTCAGCATGCTCACAGACCACAATATCGCCTCAAAGAGGAAACGAATCGAGGTGTGCCGATCTATCCCCACAGTGGACCAGCCTTTTAGCCGCGCTCAAACCAGGCTGTGTAATACTGAGTGTCTTACCTCAGAAAACCCCAGCGAGTCCCCAGCACCCACGAGACTGCCGTTCCGAGAACCCACCCTTGATGGGGGCTCTATGTAAACACCACAGGACCCACAGAAGCGAGCATATGGATGGTTGCTTGAACCACACTTGAAACAAGTGAAGTAGGATGGAGGAGGTCCAGGCTGGAAAGATCAATGAAACACTTGTCACTAAAGAAACACATGTTGCATGGTTCAGGAACGATAAAAGCAGTGGCATGAATTACAAGGAAGTAAAGTAGCACTACCTAAAGCTATTAGATTAGAAACATTAACCAGGATACACACTGGCAGATGCAAGACAGTAGTAAATCTTCAGATATCTCAGCGCTATGCTATGGAGACAAACATTTTTTCAGACAGACCTAGCATTATGGTGTGCTATTTTTTTAACATATATTTCAGAAATATTTCTTTTCTTTGGCAAAGCCCTGTAATTACTAGTTCGGTGTTCTGCTACTGAATATTGACTACAATTGTTTCTAGGTCAGTTCTAACACCACCCCCCGAGTCCCCTGGTACAGAACAGGACCAATGGGTACGTATGAATATAGGGGAGTGTGACAAATTTTATGTAGACTCAGCTCACAGAACAAAAATCATATTCTCCTTGAATGTGATCTTAGATTGAAACACTATACCTATAAAAATATACGCCAGGGGAAATTGTTTACATCGACTGTACCATGCAAAAGCTCTACTGAGCAGCAGTTAAGTACCTGTCTTTACTGAAATTAGTGAGGTCTTCAGCCAAAAAAAAATGCATGCATCATCTCATCTCTGGTAGCCTAGGCTTTAACCTTTGATGGATAACTTACTTTGGTAGAGTAGATGGCTATTGTCTCTTAGATGATGCTCATTGACCCATGGTAATTTGTTTGTATCTCTAAACCCTTAAGTCACTGACTGATGTGGGATGAGGATGTCATCTAAGTGTTTCGTTTTTCTTTACATAATCCTCTGTGCTCTAAGGAAGTGTTTTGATAATAAGCTGTGTACTAACTGACAAGAGTCTTCCCAAGAGAAGTTTGAAATTGCTGCAGGTTACAGATGAGTAAAACCAGATTTGTCAACACAAACACCGAGAGCACGTGCCTTGGCTCCACACCAGTCACAGAAACGGGCATCACGTTGGTTAACACGATTGCATTTTGAGCACGAAACTGTCTTCCTTTCCTGGTTGTGGTAAGGTGGGGGGGGGTCTCCTCCAAACATGGGCTAATAAAACAAAACAAGCATTAGGGAGAAAACATTTCTTATGAAGAAAAGTTTGCAAGACAAATAAGGGGAAAGAGGGAAGCAAGCTGCTTTGATAACATGAAGTAATGTTTAGCCTAAAAGAAATATTTCAATTTAGAATCAGACTGACTTGGATCTAATCTCTAATTATTTTCTTTATGAAACTACAGTCAAATGTGGAATTCATTAATTTTAAAATATTTTTGCCAGAACTAGTGCCATAAAAAATGTTCCCTTATCAATGGTGTCCTTTTACACTGAGTATTTTTTTTAATATGGTGCCATGTGTAAGTACACTCCAAGTTAAGAGGGAGGTTTCTCTGCTGACAAACTTAGATTTTCAAATCCAAAAGACAACAGCTATTTTTCTTTGAAACTTTCTTTGTAGTGGTATGGCAGGGAAAGTGTGTTCAGACAATGAGTTTTCTCTCAGTTTGGTATTTGCCACATAAACATTTTTTGCATTCTTTTACCCATACAAGTTACTTATTACCTAGCTTTCCTACTACAATTAACTTACCTGGATATGCAAAAGAAAATAGATTTTTCAGCTGAAACTTCTAGAGGTTGAGTATAGATCCTAGTTAGGACACATAGATCTTAAAAATCTTTTGTTAGGTTTTGCCTGAGGGCCTATGAAGTTTATTTTCTCTGCAAGTCAGGAATATGGATAAGAAACGGAACCCAAGGAACATTCTTTTGATTACAGACACCACGACAGTGAGTAAGCAAAAATACGAAATCACCCTATTTTCATCTGAGGCCTGCATTGCAATTTGAATGATGTGATTTGGGGGTTCATTTTGGAAGATAAAATTCACAAGAGCACAAGTCTAATTATGTTCTAAATCAAAATTATTTAATAGCTATTAATAGTAATATCAGAATTATCACTAATAATTAATTGATTAATCAGGAATTAATATCAGTTATCATTAATTAATCACCGTTAATAAATTTTCTGATTACTATTAGTAATTCTTAGCAAGCATTTAACTTTCTCTCTTAGCTACTACAGGTATCACCACTCGAGTCATATGTCTAACTGCATATGCAGCTACATATTAATGTCTACATTTGGAGAAGCAGCTAAACATATGTTTATCTTAGGTAAGTACAGATTCCTACTGAAAGTCACTTTGAAATGACTCCTCAGTGGCTATACACGAGACTTTTGCCTGTAGCTACTGACAGTTTTTGAACACAGGATATTGCCATTATAATCAGAAGATTTTAACTTGCAAATCATCATTCTTCTCTCATTTCTCTATTTATCACAACCTGGAGAAGTGAAATGTACCATAAGGTTTTCATACAAGACTTTTCAGAATTGAAAGTAAAATTCTCCTAAGGAACCAAACGACCAAGCTAAATGGGGAGTTGAAACAGACTGCAATTTTAGGGGGAACATTTACTGTTGCTTTTCTCACCTCTGTGCAGAGTCACAGCCAAATACAAGCACAGTAGCTGTATGCACGTAGGGGAAGCAGCAAATGGAGATAACAAAAATAATGTAAAATACTATTTTATTTTCACAAAATAATTGAAAACTACGAGAATGATCTTTCTGATGTATATGCTCAAGTTTTCTATTGGAATTGAAAATAATCTGAAAACAAACAAGACTCCCTTGAAGTCAAGACTACACGTTTTCTAAGAGCCCCCTGAGCTTTCACAACGGCATTTTCAATCCTGTCTTCTGCAGGAGAAACGTGAAGGTATACGATACATTTACTCTTGCTGGACATCTGTGATGGAGCATCTGTGGGAGTACTGGGCTTGAATATGGCATGGGGGAGGGAATCTGCTTTTGTGCAGCATAGGGTCACAGAGATATGACTTCAGTTTTCCAGAGAAAAAGAATGTTATGCTTAGGTTTGATTAACCCTAGTGTGATTGATACAAGAAGCCTTACCATCTGTATTTCAGGCAGTTTGCTTTCACAAGTCACACAGTGTTTATGGTGAAGAGGATTTCCTGTGCCACAGGCCTGACAAATTATTTTTCCCTTTTAAATAAAGAAAGAATAAGTTTCACATAGTATTTGAAAACTGTGAACAGCAATAATAATAAGAGGACTTGGTTTTACAAAGTGCTGTGGTTATTCAGCCCTGCAGATAGAAGAGATCCTTCATCTCTGTGCTGTGGGCTTCAGCATTTAGTTAGCCCATGTTGCCAGGTCATCGCAGATATCTTGGTAACAATTTCATTTAAATGATGGTACAGTTCCCTCAGGAGATGTCACATCAATACCTCCAGTTCTTTGTATATAGTACTGTCAGTTTGCTTAGTCACTGCACTCACACAAAACAGGTAGTCCAGTACCTGCAAGGAAAATTACTTCTAATGATTATTTCTATTCAAGGTGTTTTTAATCCTACTAACTCTTAAAGCTGTCATAATGTAATTATACAAACCCAAGTTGGATAACGACATTTGGAATGAAGTCATCTGTTAGAAAAATGCAGGCCAGGAGGCAAATTGCTATTTAGTTATTCTCAATTACCTTTATGCAGATGCTGGTTTGGGGCTGCAGCTGTGGAGCTATTGGCGACTCACATACAATGCAAGTGGGTGTATTCATTGGCACGAGGTGTCTGCATTCAAGACATGGTGCCATCTGAAGAAAAAGCCACGTGACAGTATGTTAAGGATCATAATGAGATCATTGAGATTATAACGAGATTTTCAATATTTTCCTTGTTAGAGTCTACATCAGCAACAAAGTCACTGGAAACAGCAAGTGACAGCAACAGACACTGATATTGATCCTTAGAGACCAAAGGCTGTTGAGGAAATATGAAGACAACTGGAAAGAGAAGCCTACTAAAAATATGCCAGAAAGGTACTAAGCTAATTTTCAGTAAACTTAAAATGCTAGTATAAAATGTGTGCAGATAGTTGAAATCCTTGTAATCATGAACCTAATCTAAAGAGGTGGTGAATATTCTCAGTCATCACCTGAAACTACAGCATTGCCCCAGACAAGACATCTTTCTGATGACAGAAGAAAAAAATACACCACAGACTTGTTAGATCAGGTTATTATCTCTTGGGAAGAGCTTAGAGAAGACAGCTATAGGCATCGCTGCAAAAACTTGATGCTCTTACATATGCCCACACATGTCACCATTTAAGGTTTCAGGGATATTAGATGGATCTTCTACAGCTATGACATAAGCAGTAGTTACTAACCAACTGACTGCACTAGTTAGCACTGGAATAAAATGCGTATGCATCTCCTGAAGATGCAGTGGCTGTTGTTGCAGGATGACAAGGAATCTGAATGTGGCAATATTTCATGACATGGGCCAATAAAACACAATTTACTTTTTCATTGTTATCCTTATTAAAATATACAGCACTTGAAGCAGTCTATGGTTAATTTTGCACATCATTTAATAATTACATTCGGTCCAGGGCTAAAGGTATTGAACAATCAGAACAGATATTTCCAGATGAATGTGTGACTAAATAATGGTTTTGCCAGCATTGACCGTGTAATTTGCTGAGGAAGTTGTTTTCTCCAAAGACGATTTGTTGATTGCTGTGATATTTTGCTGACCTGCGCTCCTTCAGGGGGCAGGAAGCGACGTACTGGCACAGGTGGGACAGGAGATCCACATTCCTGACAGAAGTGAGCCAAGGGGTCAGACAGGCGAGGTGCAGAACAGTGTGCACATCTGAAAATAAGAGCAAGCTGGCTGAGCTTGTTCAGGTATTGTACTGCTGCACAACAATGGATAATCAGGAACTTGTGAAAGGACTTAGACCACTGATTTCTTGATTGTGGTTTCCAAGCTGTGGTGGTCCACCAGACCATGCCTCAGCATCCATGATATGAGGTTCTGAACTCTAAACACCTTTGCAAGGCAGAAAGCTGCTATGGAGTTTCATACTTTCTTCCTCGCCATGTGAGGTAAACAAGTCTCCTGACACACAATCTGTGTCGGGCTTCACTGCTGCACCATGGGGAGCCACTGATGTAGATCACATAACCCTTTCAATACTGATGAGCACAAACGTTCTGTGAGACCACTCCAGTGAGCAGTTTTCACTTACAGCAGTGAGGGCTGTACTTTAATTTGAAGACAGCTTTTCCTCTGATACTGTAGGTGTTAGAAACCTTTTTTTTTTTTTTTGTAAAGGCTGATAAGATAGTTGATAACTTTATATGGTGAAATGTAAATAAAACTATATGTAAACGAAAGAATTTTCAAAGCCCTACCTAGATCACATTCTCCAGATGCAAACAAGCATCTGCCTTTGCTTTCCTCATTTTTATAGAGCCCCACAGTACTATCAATTTGGCTGCAAAAGGCAATTGCTCAGTTACTTTCCAAGCACAAATAGGTTAAAGGGAGAAGCCACTTACTTGAGGAAATCTGTTTCCCTCTGGATCCTTGACACCTGTGTGCTTGTTAAGCTTTTCCGGCTAGTCACTGCAGAAGAACTACCAAACTAAAATAAGGGTATTTCTTTAGCCTTAGTAAGCAAGTATTTGCAAAATGCATAGAAGAGTAGTAAAATTAGCTAAAGATGTTATTTGAGACAAACTGCACCAAAATGCCTTGCTTTAAGGAATATCTACTACACTTGATTCCCCCATTAGCTGCATTAAGGACTCAGAGGTCCTTCCAATAAAAACAAATCAATGTCTTGCTATTTACTTCCAAGACAGCATTAATGAATATTAAGTTTTAAACATCAACTTGCCAACATACAGCAATAAGTATGTATTAGAAGGGAATTAGTAGGAATGCAGGCATTATTAATTTGCTTTGCCTGGTTTTGTCCTTACTGATAACTGTACTGCTTTGGGCGTTCACATTGCAGAGTGTCATTACCAGTAAATTTAAATTAGTACTGTACAGTACAGCCAAAGGCATTAATTTCTGAGCGATTATATGAGAATGATCACAAATCTGCAGATTTTTTTATTTATTTTTTTTTAGAGTGCAGTTCTGATGACAGCCTTTTACAGTTCTCCTCCACACCCCTTTGCTTACCTGTAATGACTCTAGAGGTTGTGCTGAGGTGGACTCCTCTCTGTACTCTGTTGTTCCCAAATGGATGGCAGGGAGCTGTTGTCCTTGCAGGGATGTCTGAGTAGTCTCTCTTTCTCTTTCCAAGTCTAAAATTACAATCCTGTTATTCCTCTGTCATTCACTTCATGCAGTTAACATACATTTTCACATCAAGCAAGTGATATCATCTACCTGGACTTGTGCAAAGCATTTGACCCTGTCCCGCATTACATCCTTGTTTCTAAACTGGAGAGACATGGATTTGATGAATGGACCACTCGCTGGATAAGGAATTGGCTGGATGGCCACACTCAAAGAGTTGTGGTCAATGGCTCGATGTCCAAGTGGACATCTGTGATGAGTGACGTCCCTCAGGGGTCGGTACTGGAACCGGCACTGTTTAACATCTTTGTCGGTGACATGGACAGTGGGATCAAGTGCACCCTCAGCAAGTTTGCCAGCAACACCAAGGTGTGTGGTGTGGTCAACACACTGGAGGGAAGGGACGCCATCCAGAGGGATCTCGACAGGCTAGAGAGGTGGGCCCACGCGAATTGCATGAAGTTCAACAAGACCAAGTGCAAAGTCCTACATGTGCGTCAGCACAGTCTCAAGCACAGCTACAGGCTGGGNGTCCCCAGTACAGGAGAGACATGGAGCTGCTGGAGTGAGGCCAGAGGAGGGCCACAAAGTTGATCACAGGGATGGAGCACTCTCCTACGAGGACAGGCTGAGGGAGCTGGCATTGTTCAGCCTGGAGAAGAGAAGGCTCCGGGGAGACCTAATTGTGGCCTTCCAGTACCTAAAGGGACCTACGGAAAAGCTGGCGAGGGGCTGTTTGTTAGGGAGTGCAGTGACAGGACGAGGGGGAATGGGTTTAAACTAAAAGAGGGGAGATTTAGGTTAGAAGTTGGGAAGAAATTCTTTGCTTTGAGGGTGGTGAGGCACTGGCACAGGTTGCCCTGAGAAGCTGTGGAGGCCCCATCCCTGGCAGTGTCCAAGGCCAGGTTGGATGGGGCTTTGGGCAACCTGGTCTAGTGGAAGGTGTCCCTGCCCATGGCAGGGGGGTTGGAACTAGATGATCCCTGTGGTCCCTTCCCACCCAAACCATTCTATCATTCTATGAATATTGCATACTCTTGCTTTAAGTTCCAATAGATAAGCATATTTTAAATTGTATTTGACATCTAGATTTGGGATTCAAATAAACTGCATGGAATTACAGGAAATTAAACTAGAAGAAACCTCATTTCTCTCTGACAGAGCATACTTCTGTATTTTTCTCTATTTATGGTTTCCTTCCTTCCTGCATGATCAAAAATCCCCCAGCTCCTAAGAGTCACTTAATGAGTAAGCATTAATACGATTCCCTGCTCTTAAACAGTCCCATTACTGTTACCATGGAATAACAGGCTTTATCTATAGAGGAAATCTGAGTTAAGATTTCATTTCTGCTTTGTATATTTCTTTTGGAATCTTACTGCAAGCAAAAATCAGTAAAGAACTCTGTAAAGAATCTACAATTCCATCAATTTAACAGCATTTTCCGGCACAAAGGGAAATATAGACTGGACCTTGCTAGGTTGCTGAGAAATGAATGACATTTTAATATATTTTTAAGAGGTAACATTAAATGTATGGAAGGTAATTTTTGCTCTCTATTTGCAGTGTTGAACAATCAAAATTGGAATTCCCAGAAGATGCTCTGTCTTCTGAGATGGTTTTAAAATTACCCATATTTTACCAGTGATATAAGAGAAAAACTTTACACTATTTTCAGCTAAGACAGAAGTCTATTTCAGTTTTATGAAGTAATACTATACCTTGAGAATCTTGGGGTCCTTCGCTCCAGGCAGACGTGATTTCCACATTCACTCCATTCTTCTTTGGTTTTGGAGCAAAAATTCCACCTTCCCTCTCCTAAGAAGTAATTCCATTTGAATTCTAAATGACATTTTTGGTTTTGATCTAATCCTCTCTTGCTATAGTTATTTGTTATGTTTTGAAAAGTACATGGTTAAAGTATTTATTTTGGATGCAAGCATTTGAAAAACTTAAATGATAGATATATTTTTAAAATATTTGTCCTGAATTGGTGATAAAAGACCAGTGGGGAAAAAAAAGAGTGTCCCTTTGAAATTTTAATATCATAAAAAATGCCAAGGCAGCAAAGATGGGCAAACAGAGAAAATATATTAAAAGTATAGGCAGTCAAGGTTTAATCTCTAAGTAATATTATATATACAGCATTTTATATTTCACACAAGGAGTTACAATTGCTAAAACTTACCACTGTGGTGGTATCTTTTAGGAAACTCTTGTCATTGTCTTCAACAGAGAAGAGGATGTTTGGGTGCTTGTGCTCTACCAGAAACACCTTTGTTACAACTGTACTCTCCCTGCAGTCCCTGAAAATCAGTGTTCACAAAGCTGTATACATGCCACAAACCCATGTGCAGCAACAAGCAAATCAATGATGAATGTGGCTCATTTGCTGGAATATCTCTTCCAAGCTTGCAAATCATTATTTCAGTGGATAATTCTGGGCAACACTCTCAGGAACTACTGCTTTGCATTGTGGGGTTTTTTTGTTTGTTTGTTTTTGGCAAGGAGGGGGTGTCTTGGGGTTTTTTTTTAAAGCTTAAAATGTGCATGATAAGAAGTTACCAATAAAATATACTGATACTTTAATCCCTCAGTATCTTTTACATATAAAACTCTTGAAACTCCTGTGTCTGCAAACTAGTGTTTGCCAGCATTGCAGAAAATAGAAGAAAGCAAGACTTTTCTTCCATTCATAATACCATATTCATTTCCCAAGTCACACTGCAGGTAGCATACTATTTAGCTGATACAACACCTGCCATTCTCTACTACTCCTTAAATTACAGCAATAACACTGAAATTGCTGTAGATGTCCAAACCATCCATTTAGTTTTTATTGCCATTTTAGAACATCTATTTAGCACACCGGAAAACATCTTAGTAAAAATATACTGGAAACAAGTGTTAATCTAGGTAGTACTATCAGAAAATATACATAGGCCTAGGTTTTGCATGTCACCGCACAGGGGATATAATGTTGTTATATTCCACTGCAGACACAAGCAAAGGCTGCCTGCAGGTGCTAACAGCAAGCAGAAACCCCCAACTGGAGCAGAAGTTTTTCTCCCTTGGAAATAAAGATGACGCAACAGGGTACAGGCAGAGAATTCATGTGTCTTCTCTCTGTCTCTAAGCATAAAGTTAGTGTGGATAAAGTCAGTGGCTGTGCAGCCAGATCCAG
This sequence comes from Psophia crepitans, assembly GCA_013399095.1. NCBI lineage: Eukaryota > Metazoa > Chordata > Aves > Gruiformes > Psophiidae > Psophia > Psophia crepitans. The sequence continues at coordinate 47,909 of VWZZ01008223.1, read as the reverse complement.
TTTTCTTCCTATGCATGGTATTTTTACTTTAGCCTTGCACATATCACACTGTACTTAAGCTGTGAGGTTTAGCATTCTGTGCTCCTTTGGGAGAAACTAAGCAAATTCCTGGGAAGACCAACTTCAGTAAATCTGCTGAATCACTGGATGACCCCAGAAAACACTATACTAGTTCCTCTGGCATTTCTGATGATCACGCTCAAAAGGATGAGTGCTAAGTATAGTATATTTTATTAGTTTCTCACTCGCAACCTCACTGGCTTACCTCCACAGCCCAGGAGATAAGCATCTGAGAGATAATCCAACTGCACAAACACTTAACGGATAAAAAGCGTTATGAGAAAGCGAAGTCAGTGCAACCCATGGATCGAGAGCAGCCCTGAGGGGACTTGGGGGTGCTTGTTGATGAAAAGCTCAACATGAGCCGGCAGTGTGCGCTGGCAGCCCAGAAAGTCACCCGTGTCCTGGGCTGCATCAAAAACAGTGTGGCCAGCAGGGCGAGGGAGGGGATTCTGCCCCTCCGCTCCGCTCTTGTGAGGCCCCCCGTGGAGTGCTGCGTCCAGCTCTGGGGTCCCCAGTACAGGAGAGACATGGAGCTGCTGGAGCGAGTCCAGAGGAGGGCCACAAAGCTGATCAGAGGGCTGGAGCACCTCTCCTACGAGGACAGGCTGAGGGAGTTGGGGTTGTTCAGCCTGGGGAAGAGAAGGCTCCGGGGAGACCTAATTGTGGCCTTCCAGTACCTAAAAGGGCCTACGGGAAAGACAGAGAGGGGTGCTTTCCAACGGCAGGGAGTGATAGGACAAGGGGTAATGGGTTTAAACTAAAAGAGGGGAGATTTAGATTGGATGTTAGGAAGAAATTCCTCCCTGTGAGGGTGCTGAGGCCCTGGCACAGGTTGCCCAGAGAAGCTGTGGCTGCCCCTGGATCCCTGGCAGTGTTCAAGGCCAGGTTGGATGGGGCTTTGGGCAACCTGGTCTGGTGGAGGGTGTCCCTGTCCATGGCAGGGGGTGTGGAACTAGATGATCTTTGAGGTCCCTTCCAACCCAAACCATTCTATGGTTCTACGATTCTAAGATCACTTAGACTGCAAATTGGTTGAAGGGGCGTCTCCCATTTGCACAGTATGGAGTGCTTTAAACAACATGGCTCCAAGACATGACTGGAACCCCCGTCCCTTGCCAAAGCACAACTCAGATAAAACAGGGTACTTACTTCGTAACTGCCAGTGCCTTGACCATTATTTTCCCAACCGGTAATATGATAGGACCCTTATACTTAAAAGTATTACGCTCTCCATAGCCAGGTTTCCTAATGAGTTCTGGTTTACTTCCATCTAGAGTGTAATAAATAGAGACCTCAGGTGTATCTGAAAGTCACAGAGAAAGTGAAAGAAGTCACATTAGCCAAACTGTATTCAACCTCTGAAAAACAAGCTTTACACCTCAAAGTACTCACTGCTGTTCTTGATTTTTCTTACACAAACAAAATAAAGCAGTTACATAAGTGACTGAATGTTTGGGACCAAAACTGTTTCTCCCATGAAAAATTAGTTACTCAATAAATGCAATTTCATTATAAGCAGTATTTCTTTTCACAAAGCAGCTGTGCAATGGTTTTGTAAGAAAAAAATGGCAACAGCTTGTCCATTCTAATGACAGAAAAGATATTTTCTCCCCAGGTGAAAGGTGAGATTTCAAAAATTGTAAGGAAAACCTTTGGGGTGAGCCTGGCACGTGATACTTTCAAGCACCGCTTTTGCAGGCAAAGCGAAATGCAACAGGTTAAGAGCTTGGTCTTGGAAGCAGTTAAGACTGCTAATATATATGAAATAGCTCATATGTCAATAATATTGTTGAATGTGTAAAATTAAGTGCAAGTATATTTGGTGTATCAAAACATGTTGGTTAGTTTTATAAAGTCCTTAATGAAATGCACACTCACAAAAATCATAATTAAATGCAAACAAAAGTATAGAGGCTAAAATTTTCAAATGAACATGTAAGAAAAGGTTTTACATGGAGTCAAAACTCTTAGTCATACCTGATTTTATTTCTATGAGAGTATTTGTGTCTATTTCATGTTTAGCCTTCCCTGGAAGAGGGATTCGAAGTGGTATGACCTGAGGAACCGAGACAGAGCCAGCTGTCATTTTTCTCAGCAGTGATCTTTAAAAAAAGAAAAAAGCAGACAATAATTTTCCTAAACAGAAGAATGCATTGAGAAATAGTCTTTTAATGTGATTCCTCATCTTCACTTGTTTCTCTTAAAGAACACTGTGTTCTTTACGCTGTTAGGTCTCATTAATATTTGTGTGACTTTCACATTGAAAAGGAGATCCTAATGACTGTCACTCTTCTGACTTGTTCTGGTGTTTCAGAACCATGAACAAAGCTTGAGGCGAGCACTGTCACTTTCATTTCACTTTGGCCTTCCTGGGTCTGTTCTGATTTCCATGTATTAAAGTGAAGCAGCTTTAGCATCATACACCCAGGACACAGGGTAGGAGTGAGTAAACAGTGAAGTGTCTCCACCCTCATCACGGCAGATGTGGACCCAGCCTCTCGTTTCCCTGTGGCTATCCGAATATGTACCAGATGTCCTGAAAAGGACTAGAGCAGGACAGTTACTGCTTGAGCTTACCTTAGCTATTGAGTGCGTTAAGAATATACCTATAAAACAGGTGCCAAACATGATTTACCATCATTTACATAGTCATTATCATGTCACACAATTCAAGAATGAAAAATTGCGTTTGGATACGATAACATTTTACAATAGAAAAAGATGTACTCCAGATCTTGGCAATCGATACTCAGGGCCAGGGAACGTGTCTGCACTAGAAGGAGTCTGTTCTGTAACCAGCCCTCCACAAACAGCTCTTAACGCTACTCCCCAGCGCAGACGTTAATGATTGAGCGCGGGAGGTGCTCGTTAGCCCACGCTCTCGCCAGGCCGACGCTGAGGTAAGCCCCAGCGCTGCCAGCCGCTGCTCCTCGCCGGGGTTGCCCAAACCAGCGGTTAACGAGCGCGGGCAGCTCTCGTGGGCCGCGCACCGTGCCCCGGGAGACGCCATGGTGGGTGGATCAGACCTTCACCTGACGCGAGGGCGCGGGGAGCGCTGTCCCTCGGGGGCCCGCCAGCTCCCGGCACTCCTGGACCAGAAGCACAGCACCCCGCGTCAGCCTGCTGGGGGCCCGTCGCTGCCGGGGCACAACGGCCCTGCCCAGCGGGGCTCCGTCCCGCCCGCTCGCCCCGCCGGGTCGGGCCCTGCTTCCCGCCCCCTCACGGCA
>VWZZ01008223.1:28682-44221 GCA_013399095.1 Psophia crepitans | reverse complement strand
GCGGTGCGGGCCCTGGCGGCGGGCCGCGCCGGGGCAGGCCGCGCTGGGGTGTGTGGAGGCTGGCGGGGAGGTGAGGGCAGTGTCCTGAGGGGAGGAGGCGGCAGGTGTGGGGTGTGCCGGTGCCTTGGGGGGGTTGGTTGAGACCCGGGTGGTGGTCAGGAAGTAGGTCCTGAAGGAGAGGTTCGGTGCTGCGGGGGGCACTGGTTTGTGCCGGGGCAGGTAGGGAGGAACGGGCAGGTTACCTTCGGCTGCCCCGGGACCTTTCTGTGCTTGGGAAGGGGAGTTGTGGCTTCTCTGCGGCAAGTCATTTAAAAAAATGACCCTAAAAGGTATTTCATCAGTGTTTGCATTCTCTGACTAGCTACCGATTCCTTCCCATCCGAGCCTTTTGTGTAATGAAACTGTACAGGGAGCTCCGGGTCTGTGTTGTTAATAATGAGAGCAGCATAAAATAGAGCACCATGTTCAGTGTTGTCACAAAGAGCGAGGATACTTTGTCCAGCAGTTGCAGAAGCATATTTGCCAGCTCAGGGAGCAAATGCTAAGTTCCCTCAATATATATGACCGAGAAGGATTTTGTGGGTACTTTTCCCCTGAGTTGTTCTTTTTCTATTCTGACTCTAATACTGTCTGGATTTGGCTTTGGATGCAATAAGCCATGACTTTAAACTTGCTTTTCTCCTCCCCCAGGATTATTGAGTTGTGTCATCAGTTCCCTCATGGTATCACAGACCAGGTGATCCAAAATGATATGCCTCACATGGAAGCTCAGCAGCGAGCCATGGCGATCAACAGGCTGCTCTCCATGGTAGGGTGTTCTCACCTTCCTTATGATACTTCAGCCATCCCTTCGTACACACAGTCTGCACAGTAGCAACCTGTTGGGCAGGGCTAGCAAATTAATCTCTGGTTTTAATGGCATTTGCCGTAATATACAGTTACCATAACTTACTTTTGGTTGCCATAAGCACTTGCAATTGCCAAAGCCAAGTAAAACATACCTTGACTTTTCCCATTCTGTAATATAAAGTTAACGTGAATGTATCCATGTGGATTTCTAGGTGATGAAGTTACCACAGAGAAGTATGACGTTTGGTTTTTCTGATGTGTACGGAGTTCTCGAATCTTCTTTTCCCTGTGTATTTGTAAAGCAGAATGTGATATGATGCTCTGATGTAACAGTTGGGCGCAGGTGAAGTCGTAGTGACTCACCAGGTGGAAATATGGCCACAGGTGATAACAGCAAGGCTTGTTGATGATGGGAATGAATTAGCTAGAGCGAAAAGAATGGATGTTAGCCCATGCTGTTATACGTGGACGTCTTCTCCAAACCCCTCACAAAATCCCAAGGTTGTTGATTACTCTGATAAGCAGGTGAACCATGTCAAGGAAATTTTTTTTGCATCTTCTATAAATTTCCCACGTCTTGCTGGGTGTTTCCCTTTACTGTACTGAGAGTTAGCTTAAGATAAAAGTGGGGATCACAGTGAACTACTACTCCCACAGGTTCAGAAACAGATAGTAGCGGTTTAGTCTTGTTTGCTCAGTGTGGCATAAACTTGAGGATCAGCTAAATGTTCAAGGTCTTTAAAGATCAAGATTCCTTTGGTCTGTAGCCAGCTGCACCGTGGGTGTGAGAAGTCAGGAAATAAAGCAGATCGAGTGGTGCAGTTGGGAGAGCGCTGGTGAAAAGAGGGGCACTTGCTTTCTCAGGAAGAGGAGCCTTGGAAAGTATCCAAACTGAGCAGTGTGGTGTTTTGGTTTATTTTTTAATAACTGAAACTTCTTAGCTTGGACCATACTAGGTGGCACTGGAAGTACTGTAATCTTGTTCTTTTTAGTGTTTCTGTTATAGATGTGAGGGTTATCAATACACTGGGTGTGACCGTGTGTGTTCAGTAACTTTTGAAAGGACTGGCCAAATTTCACAACGAGGCTTTGAAGGTAGTTAAGTCTCTAGAATGTGTTTAAAATAGATGCCTTGGGGAGATCTAGTAAGTACCTCAAACACAGGGGGAAACTGCAGCGAGAGCTCTGTCTTAATAAGCACCAGGTACTTCGCCTGAGATCAGCTGCAAGTACTTCATCTGTAGAAAAGCATCGAAGGGGGTAGTCTTGAGGTGTGAGCTTCAATCAACCACGTAATGCAAATCTATAAGAAGTGAGGCTGTAACTATGGGGGAAGAACTAGCTGTCAATGAGAGAGTGCATGTTAGTTAATGCTGTTATACACAGTTACGCTCTTGGGCTTCTCGAATTGCTTGCTCCTTCAAAATAGGAAATGAGAATTTTCCTGGCCTAGGCCCAAGTGTCAAGGGCAGAACAAATAGAATAGAATAGAATCATTAAGGTTGGAAGTGACCTCAAGGATCATCTAGTCCAACCATCCCCCCACCACCTATTACCCACTAAACCACGTCCCTAAGTACTAAGTAATGTTTTGTGAACGAGAGATGCCGGTAACTGGCTTCTGAGAGGCACTGACGGTTCTGGCGGGCAGTTTTCCAGTGATCTCTACTTAGTAAAACACTGAAATTTTGCTACTGGAACTCAGAATCGTTCAAAGCCCGTGCAGCAGAGCTCCAATGTGGTTTCTGGGTAGCCATGCAAATGGGTGTATTGGTAGAAAGTGTGAGCAAAGTATACCAGAACCTGATGTTGCTCTTACAATATGAGAGTTAGGAGAAATAATAGGAAGTGCATAGGTGTATTGAGAAGGGTCAGAAACTGTATGTGTTATTTCTGATAGCTGATAAATGAATACTTATCAGGGGGAAAAAAAACATCCTCAAGGGTGTTGCTGTACGTGCAGGGGAAAAAAAATCCTCAAGGGTGACATTGTTTCCAGTGGTTACAAATGTTAGTTTTCCCTTTATTCAGCTGACAGGAAATAAGGTTTTTATTTTACAAGTTTAGAAGATTCTTGCCATGTTCTGAAACAAGCTGTCTGAAAGCAAGTAAATGCATTGTGCCCATCCCTCCTAGGGCCAACTGGACCTTCTCAGGAGCAATGCAGGTCTCCTCTATAGAATCAAAGAGTCTCAAAATGCAAGGTAAGCCTCATTTACTGGATAAATATATTTGGAGCACAATTCTGCAACTCATGTGCAGCGTTGCTAAGACCCTCAGCCATGTAATGTGGATTCTGTAACACAGATGTCAAAGAAAATAACTGCTTGTTTCAGGAGGGGCACTTAACTCCCCTGAGCGGATCCCGAGAACTGTTTCTGGTATAGTGGTCTCTACTGAACAGAGGGTGCCGTGTTACAATAGCTCTAACTTCCCAGTTCAGGTGACAGCAAAGCAGTCTGCAAACATTTGTATGTGCTCAGGTGAAGTCTAGCTGAAACCTGATCAAGCCATCTGCAGCCTGTGGTTCTGTGGTCTCACCTATTACCCACGTTACAGAATCAGCACTTGTATTTACCGCTGTTCTAGGAGACCACTTCAACTCCTGCTCTTTAATTTGTTGAAATGTACCTTCAAATGATGTCTCGTGATGCCTACGGAAATCTGATTAAAAGACGCCAAGACGTTCTTCTGGAAAGAAATATCCTTCAAAATTATCCTCAGTGCAGGCGTTGTCATCCTTTCAAATCCTGGAGAAAAAGATTGCTGAGTTCAGCCTTTCTCAGACCAGTGAAAAGGCATGTTTTAGAGTTGGGAGCATGCTACTGTCCCTTTGAAGCTGTTCTGTTGAGAGACAGATTATCCTAAATTGTGTTCCGTGCTGCGTTTGACGTTCCACAGTTGTGTTAGTACGTGACTCCAAATTCCCAACTGTTATGACAAGTTGAGTGACTCCTGCTCAGTCACTTTTTCATACTGTGCTCTTTTCTCTTTACTGTGGCTTCTCACTGGCAAGCTTGGTTTGATCCAGAGAGGTTTAGTGTCATGTATTATATTTGCCAGTAGCTGGCTTATTGTGTAGGGTGGTGGTTTGGGTTTTTTTTTTTGTTTTTTTTTTTTTTGCTTTGTGCATTTTTTTTATAGTAGTTGTTCACAGTTTAAAACAAATCTAACTTCTTTCAAATTCTGGACCTTTCAAAAATCCTGATGTCTGTCTTATTTTACAGTAAAATGAAAGGCTCTGACAATCAAGAGAAGCTGGTTTACCAAATTATAGAAGATGCAGGCAACAAAGGTAGTTTAAATAAATTAGAATTGTGAATGGTACTAACTCTGTTTACTTCTGGAACCATTCCTGTCCAAACTTTTAAATGCTTGTCCAGACAATACAAATATAAAACTTAGAGTCCCCATACCAGCTCTGTAGCTTACGTTCTGTGTGTCTGCTTTTTAAAAACAAAAGAGAAGATGACACATTTCTCTATTAAAAAACAACCTGTCCTGGTTGACTTTGGGGGGGCACTTGCAGCATACTTGGAATATGAAGTACGAGTTATCTGTGGGACTGTCAAGCTGAGGAATCGGCAGAACACTCCCTACTTAAAATGGGACATCATGTTTAACAGGTGTACTGCCAGCAAAACCCACTGTTGGTAGCTGGGCTTTCTCAGCAGTCGTTGCATGCTATGGTTGAGAGGTGGCAGGTAGAACTGGCTGTCCTATTTTTGTTGAAGCAAACACTAGTTACCTAAAAATGCAAGAACACTTCTGTGATGTTTTCATGTTGGCAGTGAAGTGGGGTCCACTTGTAAGAGCTCTGGGAGGAGAGGTAAAGGCCAGAAGGACAGTGTAATGGTTGTGGTATGTGTTCCTTGGTTTTGTCAGTTGTTTGTTTTGTTCCATTCCCTTCTGTCCCTCCCATCCTGTCCTGATATCAGCTGGGATAGGGTTAATTTTCTTCCTAGCAGCTGGTACAGTGCTGTGTTTTGGATTTAGGGTGAGAATAATGTTGATAACACACTGATGGTTTAGTTGTTGCCAAGCACTCAAGGACTTTTCGGCTTCTCACACTGCCCTGCCAATGAGAAGGCGGGGGGTGCCCAATAAGGGCGACATGGCCAGGACAGCTGACCCAAATTGGGGTCCCAAAAGGGATATTACATACCATATGACACCATGCTTAGTATATAACTTGGGGAAAGCTAGCCAGGGACTTGGACCACAGCTCAGGACCTAGTTGGGCATCAGTGGTCTGCAGGTGGTGAGCAGTTGAACTGTGCATCATGTAATATATTACTGTTATTATTTCTGTCATACTAAACTATATCAACCCACAGGTTTTACTTTTTTTTTTTAATTTCCCTGATTCTCTTCCCCATCCTGCTGGTGGGGAGGAGTGAGCAAACGGCTGTGTGGTTGTTTTAGCTGCCTGTCGGGTTAAACTATGATGCCTCCCTTTTGCCAGGAGTGGTAGGTTTGAGGATACATCCTATGGTTGACAAGTGAGTCAAGCAACGTAGTGATGTGGCTTTTGGTTTGTGAATATGTACAGAAACAAGTGGTTTCTTCTGTTCATTTCTGTTCACTTCTCTGTTTTGTAAACAGGTATTTGGAGCAGGGACATTAGATACAAAAGTAATTTGCCCTTAACGGAGATCAACAAGATACTGAAAAACTTGGAAAGCAAGAAACTAATTAAAGCAGTTAAATCTGTGGCAGTGAGTATTTTGTGACTTTTGTAACAATTTCAGATACTTGCTGCATGCTGTGTGTATTTGAACAAGAGACTGGGAGCGGAGAAGCCTCATTCTGCCTCCGGCTTTCTCACTGACTATGCACCCACCAGTGTTGGACTCTGCCTTTAGCATGCAGGTTTGAGGTGTGACAGATAAGAGAGGCTATACTGTTTGTTTAATAATTGGTGTACTAACAACAAAGTGATTAGTAAACACATCACTATTAATACACAGTCCTATCACGCGTTCCAGTGCTACTAATTACACGCTGTGGTTACCAAATTGCAATTTTAGTTCTCGTAATTCTTTATTGCACGTAACTGTTGTTATAGTTCTGTTACCCTTCACAGACCTCTCACTGCTTGCTGCTAATCTGCAGTTCTGTTGTTATTTTCTCTGCGCTTCCATACCTGATCTTTAGGACATAAACCTAGGGGAGAGTATGGTGGGTTTCCCTCCAGCATCCCAGTGGGCTTGGCCCCACCGATCAGGCTCTCTGCTGTCTGTAGGTGTCCATGCTCCTGCTGTCTGCAGATCTTGCACTCTTGTTCTGACTTTTATACCTTATTCTGCTTTCTTGTTTCTTAACTCTCTCTTCTACCACTCTTTTTTTTTTTCCTTTCTCCACTCCATCTCCACCCAAATAATAAACCTGCCTGTTACCACTTTTTCTCCATTGGTGCCACTGTTGCTGCACCACAGTTTGTTATTTCTGATACTGAAGCAATCGCAGCCTTTTATATGGGACTAGTGATATGGTTACCTAGCTGCAAGCGGCCTTGCAAGGTTCCTCTCACCCGGAGATCCTGAAACTCCCTTCAGTTAACTGGTTCGTGCTGCATTTGTATTGTTTACCTGAAACAGTTTCAAAGACATGGGCTGTCTCTTGCAGAAACAGCTGTAAGCCTCTGCTAAGTTTGTCTTTGCTGTCTTCTAAAGACGGTTTCCTGCCGTCCTTGGACTGTGGAGGGGGATTAGAGTCAATAGGTTAAAATTAAACTCTGAGATCATCTTCAGTGAGGCTTGTACCATGCGCACGTTGTTAGTGGGATTGTCTCTTCTAACACTGTTAGAAAGTTGTTAGAAATCTGAATGGATCTATCTTCTCTTTATTGCCATCTGGCCTGTGGGTCAAACATTAATGATAGCTAGAGTCAGCTGGGTTGCTGTGCCCCAGGTTTTAGGAGTAATGAACTATCTCTTTTGCAGATACCTTCTTAAATCTTCCTTTCTTATGGAAGACTTTCAGCTGTTAAGAGCTGTGCACTTTTCTCTAACAGGCATCCAAGAAGAAGGTGTATATGCTATATAATCTGCAGCCTGACCGCTCGGTGACTGGTGGGGCTTGGTACAGTGACCAAGATTTTGAGTCTGAATTTGTGGAGGTGTTAAATCAACAGTGTTTTAAATTTCTACAGAGTAAGGTGAGTGCCACTACAAAAATTACCTTCCGTTGTTCTGTGTAAATATCTTTTTCTTTATAAAACTAGTGACAGGCAAGGCTTAAGTTTTCCACAGTATTTTCTGTTAAGTGTTGGCCATTGTTATAACTGAATTGGCAAATCTGTACTGGATTATATTTCTCACAGCAAGTGTGATGGTATTGCATTTTAATGTATATTTTCCCACCTTGGCACGGGGAGCGAAGCCTTCAGTCTCCAAAGCCCATTGACAAGATAGGCAGCAAAGAACACAGGACCAAAAAACCTAGCAAAAGTCACTAGTTTCCCTGCAGAGCTCCTGACTGATGAGAAGGTGGAAGGCACTAGTCAGTCAGCTCTGCCTGGAAGACAATTTTCTGTAGTATAAGTGCAGGAAAAGCCTGTTCTCTGTTCAATAGATCCTGTGCATTTCTCTGTTCCGTTAAAATATAGTTTAACTGGGACTAGGTAGAGCAGAACACGCTTTTGTGTCAAAAAACCCCCAGATCCTGATATTCCTTCATATTAGTCTAAATCACTGTAAATTTTGTCATATTTAGTGTAAGATTGTGTTTGGTTCTACACTGCATTGCCTTACATACGTCAGTCTTAAGGACGTCGCTTTAAATGCTAAATAAAACACATGTCCCAGAAATGGTTTGGAAGTCAACTTTTCTATTTCAGTCTGCTTGAAACTGAACAATGAAGGAGGCTCTTGAGAGTCTGTAGTGACTGTAACTCATATTTGCTTTTTCTCAGGCAGAAGCAGCTCGAGAGAGCAAACAGAACCCCATGATACAGAGGAACAGCTCGTTTGCCTCATCCCATGAGGTGTGGAAATACATCTGTGAGCTGGGTATCAGTAAGGTCAGGATAGATTCCTCTTACTACTCTCAAAATTCTCAGTAGCTGCAGGAGCTGGGTCCTGCAAGTTTTGTGAGGGTCAGATAAGTGCTATGGTTACTGTACTGGAAGTGGGCTCTGCTGCTTTGCTGCTTTATTGCTTTTCGAAGAGGGACATCGGTGCTGCGTGGGATTCCAGGGTAGTTTGTACGTGTGGGCTTTCAAAGATAAATAGGTATAAGAGAATTAGCATTCATATTGATAGGACCTGAAGTCAGTTTTCCTTTAACAATCTCAGCCGGCTTAGATTTTATAATTTCTCCCAAGTTTGCCTATGCACTTCAAGCAGTTTTAGGAGAGTAAAAAAACCCCAAAACCTACAGTTATGGGTCACCACCAACAGGCATCTCTGTAGTAGTCTGTCTTCTTTCACGATCATTTTCCTGTAAAACTGGAAGTGTATCGTGCTAGGATGATGTTGACACTTGAGGTGTATAGGGAGGTTTTCTGGTAAGCCAAGGCTAGTGTAATCCAAAAGTGCTCAGGAGGCAGGAGGTACAGGTGTTTGCTTTGCTTTTTGTATCTGTACTCCCCCATAAAGTGCCCAGCGAGAGTGGTGCCTTTATCTGGGCTAGGTTAGGACTCTTAGGATTTGTTACTCATGATGTTTGCTCATTTCTTCCTTGCAGGAGTTATTGGCATGCATGTTTCCTAGTATTTATTTTACAAATTATTTCGTAGGTAGAGTTGTCAATGGAAGACATTGAAACCATTTTAAATACACTAATATATGACGGAAAAGTGGAGATGACTATTATTGCTGCAAAGGAAGGGACGGTAGGCAGTGTGGATGGACAGATGAAGTTGTACAGAGCTGTTAGTCCTCTCATACAACCCACTGGATTAGTCAGGACGCCCTGTGGACTCTGCCCCGTAAGTAACTAATTCTGTGTACGAATAGGTGGGTGCATGCAAATTTTGAATACAGTCCTGCAACGGCCAGCCAGCACATTGGCAGGTTATGTCCCTCAGTGATCCTCGTGGCTTTCTAAGCCAAGTACCTAAGTGTTAGCCCTGATGCCTTAGCTATGGTGTAAGAGACAGGGTCTTTAGACCAGGATGTTTCCCGCTTATATCCCATCTCTTTACTGGACTGTACATGAAAGGGTGCTGTCAAGCATAGTCTGTTCCAAATTACATTATTTTCTGATCCTAAGTTGGCTTGTTTGTTTTTTTAATAAGATAACTTATTTCTGTCTTGCTTTTGGTCTCTCGTGCTTGGATTATAAACCAATATGTAGGTAAAACTTGCCAGTGTGTCTGTTTGCATCATTTACTGCAGCGGGGTCTGTTTTGCTTCTCTTCCAAAGAGCTGGCACAGGGCTTCTGAGATTTTGGCCTCGGTTAGACTACTGCTTTTCTACCAGAGAAGGAGCAGAAGACATGCAAGCATGTTATTTCCTATTAGATCATGCGTGCTGTATATAATTACTGACATGGGGCTTTCTTTTGCAGGTTTTTGATGATTGCCATGAAGGTGGTGAGATTTCTCCATCAAACTGTATTTATATGACAGAGTGGCTGGAGTTTTAAGTGAAAGAAAACTGTAAGGTGGATTCATGCTTCACAGGCAAGGTGACAAAGCAGCTTGCTTTTAACGAAGTGGACTTCTAAATTTGTGAGCAACTTCAGGACATGGAGTGACTTTGTTTTTAATGAATTATAAAGCAGCAACATGTTCATTGTGTGAGCAGTCCTGTGAGCAGACTGGAAATTGAGTCAGCACTGAAGATCAAGGCTGAAGTGGAAATGTTAGATCCATTCTTGTACCAAAAATTGGTTGTGTGACTTGAAGTGCCATAGAACAGCTCAGTGGTGATGCATCACTTCCAAGGATTGTGTCAAGTGCTCCACAGATGCTTATTCTGAATGAGAGAAAATAAGTCATTAGCTGATTGGAAAAAACTGCTAATGAGTGTTGCCAAGAACGAGATCCCAAACTTTGCTTTCAGACTAATGCTACTGGTGGGTGCCTATGTCCTAAAGCTGACACTTTTATCCCGTGATAGCTACGATCTAATTGAAGACTAAGAATCTGACATGGGAAAGATCCTAAATATGTCAAACAAACTCACTGATTCTTTATTATCTTTCTTACTGGCTAATTTATCATTAAACTCCTGATTTTTCTCATGTACATCTGTGGTTCATTTCCTTCACTGCCGCAGTGCGATCATCTGTTACATTTATTCCTTATGTAACGGCTACAAGATCATCATCAAACCTGTGTTGGTGTGTTCTGGCAGCTGCATCATGTACATGGATATGGCAGCTGAAATTTTGAGTATAAGTATTCTGGGAAGATGTGTTTTCCAGAAGAGAGAGTTCCTGATAGTACAGGGAAAATTTTTGTAGATTATATAAATACCCTCAGGGTTGAAAAAGATGTCAGTTAGTTGTTTGTACATAAATATGACCTCTAGCCTTGGTTTGTGATCTGAGAAAGGCATGATACCAGTATATTATCAAAAAGCACAGTCTTCTCTTCCTGTAGCCTGGAGCCAATTTGTGTTGTTCTTAAGCGTGACCTCTCTGGCTCCTTCTTTGTGTGACTCTGGTCTGTGAATTGGCAGTAACTTATAGACTGTGGTGTTGTCATAAGCCTTGTGCCCAGGGTATGCTGGGCTGTGGACCTCTGGTTTCCTCTGGCTGTCGATGTCCATCTGGTGGTATTAGAGAGGTGGTATTGTCTTTGGGGAACATAGATTTTTGTACCAGCTATGTTATGGTAATTAGTTATTCCACTTCTTCCTTTACCTGTAATCAAGTAACCTCTAGGGAAGACAAAATCAGCTCCTTTTTCATAAATGAGAATATTGTGCATATATGGTACAGCCAGCTCTCCACCATCCAGAGTAAGAGCGGAGATGAAGCACTAGCAGGCAGGGTGATGTAGGCACAACTGTGCGGAGACACTCTGTTCCCAGTGCAACTTGCTACCTCTGGCTTAATCTTGCTATGCCCAGGCTGGATCTGTACACAGCTACTCAGTGTCTTCCTGCTAGCCTCCCAGCCCTAGGAAACAATTAGCGCTGGACCTGTTGCATCTAGCTATTTTCAGAATTCCCTCTCTGAAAAGAAGCCCTCCTGGACTCTGTGTTGGGAGGGCAGTGGTCAAACATGTCTACAACTGAGTTATCAGCATGCCGGGTAATCTGGCCATGATTAGTTAATAGTGGGCTGACAAAGGGTTTTGGAAGGCAGTTGCCTAGTAAGAGTAGGAGACTTTACTTCAGCTGTCTCAGTACTGTCCAGGAATTTGCCACTTCTAAAAGCAGTCTGGATCCCGTATAAAAGTGTTCGGATCTTGCTTGATTCCCGGTTTTGCTGCTTGGAGCACGTGTTGCGGACAGAAGGCTAATGGTGCTAAGTGCTGTACAGAGAATTAAAGGAGGAAAAAAAAAAAGGTTTCTGTCCCATAAGGGATGGTGTAGACACAGAGGCTGGGAGCAGCTAGGCATGCTGCCTCCGACTGGAGCAAACAACTAGTATTGATAAATTGGTGTGTCCACAGAAGGATTCTGATTGTATTAGGTAGTGTGAGCACTCACAGCCGGTGCTCTTCTGTTGCGGTGGTGTCTCCCGGTGACAGGGATGTGTATTTCAAGAGGCAAGAGAGCTCTTACAAAAGAGATGGGGTGAAATGATGAGATGTTTGTTCTTTCTCTTTCCCCTATAACCACTCACACTCATGCCTGAGGAAAACGCTGCTCACTTCACGGGAAGGAGCCACAACCTCAGCTTCAGGCAGCTGTGATGTGGCCAAAGGTGATTTCATGGAGGTGTGGGGTTGTCTTCCTGCCTTCAAAGAGGGCCTAACACAATGGGGTCCTGCTGCTGCAGAGATAACACCTTGTTTGTGCTCCGCTGTGGCTGGAAGATAGCTTTCAGGGAAACAATGCGTCTTTATCATGCAGGCATGCCACTTTATGCAGTGTAACTGTATTCGCTGGCAATAAGGAGAGCTTGTCATCAGTGAGCAGCTGTAGGAAGTACAGAGATGGTTTATTAAGCTCTTTAAATTCTGGGTCTTTTGTGTTGGGTTTATCTGTTTGGTTTTTATCTGGTGACCTTTGCGGAAGCTTCTTTGTGTTGCAGCTGTAACAAGACTTCTCAAATTTGGGAAAAAACCCCATACCTATGAAGAAAAGTAAAGCAATTTCACTGAATCTGTCTGATCTATTTCTAATTAAATTAGAGGAACTCTCTTTCTGTCACTCTGGTTCTTTGTGAACGTGGCTCATCTATCAGCCTGTAATTCTTTTTTTAAAAAGGGAGTAAATGTTAAAAGCTAACGTTAATAGTATGGTGGGGTTGTTTTTTCCTTCTCTGAGTTTCTTCAGTCTTCTACCTGGCAAAGCTGTCTCTCTTACAAACTGGTATGAAGTGTAACATTTTGAGGAAGCTACAATATTAGCTCTGGTACTGACTACGAAAACGCTTGCGTAGAAAGCTGAGAGCTAAAGTTAACCCTCAACACAGATGATGACCTGCTATTTCTTCACACAGGCCTCGTACAAGCGGTCACAGTTCAGCTGATGCAGGGTCAGGAGGTGCCTCCTGGGTTGGAGAGCTCATCCCTGTTTTTGTGAGCCCTGGGCTGTGCAGACCCTGACAGGGCTGTTCTGAGCAGTTTCCTCACTACTGGTGACCGACTGTACAAAAGCCAATTGGAGGATAGTCACACCTAAATGCCATTTTCACATGGAATCAAGTGCAAGATGGCTTTTTATTTCCAAAGGAAACATTAACTACCGTACGAGGCTGTATTGTGACCTGAGGAAGAGTACAGCTAGCAGGTACTGTTTAACATGTCGAGCCTTTACAGTCCAAAGTTTAAAACTTTAACATTAATGGCAAACTCGAAGCTTTGCTAATGAAAACATTTACCCCATGGCTGAGTGGCTGTTTGCTTTTTCCTGGTTTTGTATTGTGGGTTTATGTTTTATTTAATCTGATGATAACTCTGTTGGAGGTGTTAAGTGTGATGGTTTGTTCATTGCTGCTGTTTGAGTGCCACCTTCTGTCTCGTCCTGGGATGGCTTCCCTAGAGCTCAAGAAAGAAAAGAGAAAGCTCTGAAACCCTGCTCTGGGTTCCTGCTCTACTGCCACGTGCAGGGCAGTTTTGGGGAAGAAACACCAGCAAGTGGGGACAGCTGGGTCTCCTATCACTGCCAAACACTTCATGCTTTGAAACGGGGTATAGACACCTTAACACACAGGGTTGTCCTCCACCGCACACAGACCACCTGCCCCTTTTGCTTCACGTGGCTGGGACCATCGTTTCATCTGTGAGAAATGGGTAACCAGGCCCTGGGCTGCGCTGACAGTTTATCCAGGAGGGAATAAAAATGTGCCGTGAGAACTTCCATGGGTGGTGTCCAAGTCCGTGTCGAAAATGTATGCTTCCTACCTGCGAGTTAATTATTGCACTTTGCCCGTTCTTCAGGAGATCCTGGGGGAAGTGGGGAGGAGGGGACACGGAGCTCAAAGCATTCTCTCAGTTACTAAACATAAAACAAGTTGGGGCTTTGTGTACGTAGCCTGTGTTGTTTTTTACCCCCCCTCTCTCTTGCTTTTTGAGCAAGCTTTGTGATTGTTTCAGGAAAACAAGAATGGGAGAGCTTTTACTTTAGTTACTTGGTCTGGAAACAGGGCTTTAGGATTTTGCTCCTCTTGCAAACTCACAGTAGTTGCGCAACACTTTAATTAATGTAAGGCTAGCAGTGTGGGCGCAGCATAGCCTTGGAGCCCCGGGTCCCCGTGAGGCGCTGTGCTTTGCTTCTGAGACATGGCAATGTGAGGAAAATGTCAAATGAAGGATAAACTAGCTACTCCAGAAGGGCATTTTTGCGTTGCCTCTTACTGATAGTACTTGGAGAGCAAGTTCTGGGTCCGAGGATGTTAACAATAGTAGTAATTTGAATTTCATACACTTGAGCGTATAAGCATAGGTAGTGTTCGTCTGCTTTTTTATTCCTGCTGAATTTGTGACCTTTCTGCTCGGGTTCAGATTTTAGACAAGGAAACTTAACCCCTGCAGGGTACACAGCTTGCCTTATGTTAGGGTCTGGGAAGGCAATATGAATGTCCAGCTCGGCATCCCATCTTGCTTTGTTTTGGACCTGGAATATTGCTCTCCGCTGCGAGATGCTTTAGCAGAAAACATACCTTTTCTGCCCTGGGAAGAATCACAGAATCGTAGAGGTTGGAAGGGACCTCGAAAGATCATCTAGTCCAAAGGACTAGAAAGGAATCTAGAAAAAGGACTAGAAGGAATCTTGGTTAAAGCAATTTCCTCAAGCATTCCCTGGATAACGCCAATCTCCCGGTGGAATTCAGTGTTCTGAAAATGGTCCATCTGTGTACTTACACAGTTCTGCTTCCTATCTGTCAGCCAATTCCTTCTGTCCTTTCCAGGGAAGACAAGAAGGATTGCTGATGGATCCAAGCTCTACAGTAGCCCAATGGCAGTTCCATTGGATGATCTTCCACTGCCAGGGTCTGTTGAAATATCTTGAGGGGCACAGAGAACGGAGCTGAAAACCTTGTCCTTCTCTCCTCAATGGTTTGTTTAACTTATTGCTATTTCTAGTGCAAACAAACTCTCAGCATGGATTGTGAACTGGGAGCCGTCACAGATTTTTACAGGTGCTTGAAGGTGGAGAAGAGATTGCCTATTTTTTTTTTTTTTTGATAGCCAAGCATTCCATCATAGCCTGTGCAGTAACATTTAAAATACTTGTATTTCTATTTTCTGGAACATAGGAAGTTCCATCTCCATATGAGAAAAAAACTTCTTTACTGTGAGGGTGACAGAGCACTGAAACAGGCTGCCCAGAGAGGGTGTGGAGTCTCCTTCTCTGGAGGTATTCAAGACCTGTCTGGATGTGATCCTGTGCAGCCTGCTCTAGGTGACCCTGCAACTTCAGAATGAGCTTTAGGCTTTTTTCTCATCAATGACTTTAAGAAAAATAAAATATATTCAAAACATAGATTTGTGTTGTGTTTAAAAGAGAGAAAACAAAACCCCCCCGAAGCTTGACAGTACATAGCTGATTGCACTTGATCACAGGGCATTTATTTCCTTTAAGGTGGGGGGATGCTCACACAGAAGCCTGGGGAGCATTTATAGGCTGACCACCGTGTGAATTAAGGCAAGTACCCAAACTGTTAGAGGCAGGTCAAGATGTTTCACTGTGCTGCCTTTACCCCTACAAGTACGTGTGAAAGTTTGCAGTGTTCAGTGGCGGATGTACGTGCGTACGTTAGGACAAATCCCATGGAGATGTCATCACACGGAGCTGCAGCGGAGGATTCACGTCAGCGGTCGCGCTAGGATCAGGCTTTGGTTCTTTGGCTTCAGAAGAGGCTGTTGGAAGCAATGAGAGAAGGAAGCAGTGGAAGAGGGAATGTATTTGGCTAGTTTAAAGGCACAGACAAGTGGCTGGGGCAGGTCAGACTTGGTCACACCTCTGTACACCCCCACAGGCAGCGTGTGCCGTTTCTGGGTGTCGCAGCCACCCCCAGATCTCCCCTCACCAGAAGGTTGGGCATCAGGGTTTGCCCAGTGGGCTGGGGCATAGCTTTGCTCATGGAGCGTGAACCACTGTGGGCTCAAGCCAGCCGT
>VWZZ01008223.1:17577-27715 GCA_013399095.1 Psophia crepitans | reverse complement strand
GGGGGGTCAACGGTGTCCCTAAGGGGATGCTGGGGAGGGTCAATGGTGTCCCCTGCAGCAGCGCTTGTGTGGGGATCAGCAGTGCCCCGCAGGCCAGCGCGGGGGCTCAGCGGGTCCCACGTACCTTTGCCCCCTGTCCTGAGCGGCTGTGCTGGGCCCTGGCAGCATCCCACAGGGCGGGGGTCAGCCATGGCCCCCGGGGCTGTGCCGGGCCCTGGCAGTGTCCCACAGGGCTGGGGTCAGCCGTGGCCCCCCGGGGCTGTGCTGGGCCCTGGCAGTGTCCCACAGGGCTGGGGTCAGCCGTGGCCCCCCGGGGCTGTGCTGGGCCCTGGCAGTGTCCCACAGGGCTGGGGTCAGCCGTGGCCCCTTGGGCTGTGCTGGGGCCCTGGCAGTGTCCCACAGGGCTGGGGTCAGCCGTGGCCCCTGGGGCTGGGCTGGGGCCCTGGCAGCGTCCCACAGGGCTGGGGTCAGCCATGGTCCCCCAGGGCTGTGCAGCACTGCAGGGGTCAGTGCTTTACCCTGTGGCAGTGCAGGGGACCAGTGGCATAAGAGGTCAGTGATGGCCTCTATGGCTTCACTAGGGATCTGTGGTGTCCCCTATAGCTGTGCTGAGCGCAGCAGCTGGGGGATCTGTGGCTGTGGGTCAGCAGTGTGTCCTATTAGCAGATCCTATATAGAAATTGGAGTGCTACCACCACTCATCTGCCGAGGCTTTGGTAGGGCCCATCCTCTACCGGACATCGGCTCTGGAACCTTCCCACTGCTGGGGTGGGCCCTGGAGGTTGCTGCATGACTGGGGATGGAGGGCCCTGCTGTGGTGGGGAAGCTGGCACATTAGGCAAGTGCTTGGCCCTAAGCTGGCCTTACACAGTCCTCTTTGGGGTGGGGGAGCCTCCCCTCCTGCTGTGCCAACCCCAAGTCAGGGCCAAAGCCTGTGCCCAACCCAGCCGGGGCTTGGGCCAGGGCAGGGGAGTGGTGCTGGGTTTCAGCTGAAGCAACATGGAGTAAATTTGCGCTGTGGTTCTGCTGCGTGCCTGAGATGTCAGGTGTTTATCTTGCTGTTCTGATGTGCAGGATCTTTTACAGGGATGTTCAGCTCTGACTTTTACCCTGATAGACCCATTTGTGGTGGCGATGTGTTGCTGAACCCTTCCGTTTGTCCTTCCAGAGGTGGGAGTGGAAATACATGGCAATGCCCATGAGCTTGATTTACATCCTTAGTAGCAAGGTCAAGGAAAACAAGGAGTTTTCTTGGCTGGAGCGGGCTGTGGTGCTGCTGCTGCTGCTGCTCTTGGCTCTGTGAGCTGCTGCCAGTGCTGTGTGGTGTTTGTGGGCTGGATTCGAGGAGTGAGTTTTTTGGTAGACTTGATCTTCACTTTCTCAGAGACATGAAAGGTAACGATGGCCTGGGAGGTCGTGTTCACATCTTACTCTGAAGAGTTTGGCAAGGCAATACTGAGAGTGACTTCTCTGGTGTGTTTGGGATATCCCTCCTTGAATTGCTTGTCTTTTCTGAAGTCTGCTGGACTCTCAATTCCTCCCTTACTGGGAGTGGGACATGCTGCCATCCACAAAGGGTGTCTAAAATCACCAAAGACCTTTTTTGATCTTATTGTCATGTGCTCCTTTCCATCTGTAAGCAGGGCAGGCTGGCAACCAGATGACATTTTTGATGAGCGTTTTGGTCTCAGACTTGACCTCCTTTTTTCCCGGCAAGATGTCAGCCAAAGCCTCCAGGATGTGTTCAGATCTGACCTGTTTTCCTTTACTGACCTGAGTCAGGCAGGATTGCTTAGAGGCCAGCCTGAGGCCAAGCAGGTATTGGGATGTTGAATGTAGATCGCAAGAAAAAAACCCAAAAACTTGCATTGTGGCTTTGAGTGTCAGATTTCCTTGTTTCTTCATTGGATCTGGTGGGATTTTAATTGTCTGGGATGTTGATGACAGTGCTGGACAGAAGAGATTAATGTAGTCACATCGGTCATTTGATAATGGGATTAACTCATTATAACGTATTGGCTTTGTCCTGCAATGTCTTGTGCCGCAGGTAGTTGATCTGCTGACTTCCTTTGCAGGACTGTTGTCCAAGCAGGCAACCGCTGCCTGAATGTGTGTTGCTTCATGTCCTTTCAGAGCTTCTGCAGTCCCATGGCAACGTACCTGGAGTTCATTCAGCAGAATGAGGAGCGTGATGGAGTGCGTTTCAGCTGGAACGTGTGGCCCTCCAGCAGGCTGGAGGCCACAAGGATGGTTGTCCCCCTGGCCTGTCTTCTGACCCCACTGAAGGAACGTCTTGACCTGCCACCTGTGCAGTACGAACCGGTGCTTTGTAGCAGGCCGACGTGCAAAGCGGTGCTCAATCCACTCTGGTATGGATTTCTTGGCTGGGGATGTTAAGAGAGGCTGGATAGTACCTAGTTATTGTCTGAACTTCGCTACTTCCTTATTCCTCTTTCTCTGCCTGGTGCCTGACATCTTTCATTAAGATGTAGTGGGTTTGTTAAAATCCATGCATGCCTAATGACATGATGTGTTGAATGCCAGCCTGTTAATAATGCTGCCAGAAGCAGAGGAGAGAGGAGTGCCTATGGGGAGGCTGTGGAGGCAGAGTGATACGGAAATGGCCAGTCCTCTTACCATCCCAGAGACGTTTGTGATGAATGATAAATAAATAAAATAAACAAAGATGCCAATTATACTGATACTGTCTTCTGGGCTGTGATGTTCACTTGGTTTCATGCTCCTACACAAGCTGCTGCTTGTAGATCAGCTCCTGTATGAGCATCAAGGTTTTCTTTGAAGTTTTGCTGAGAATTTAAGAGGAATAATCTTGATCTCAAAATCATGTGATGATCATACATAGTCGAAGCATAGCATTGGGCTGAGAGAAAGCAGGCAAGGCCAGTAAGAGGAAGGAAAAAGAGATCAAGCCCAAGAAATAAGAATGTGGCCAGGCTTTACTGCACCAGCCGTTACAGGATGTCGTAATGGGCTGAGGAGAGTAAACTCTCTGGGGCAGGGAACAGCCTATTTGTTCAGTGTTTGCGTAGGATCTGGGTGAATGGCTCCCGCTGCTTTGTGACTCGAGTACTTGTGTGCTACACTTGTACAAACAAGAAGATGGCTGAGATAAGCCCAAGTGTAGCGAAAGAATGCTTAGACCCAAGTCTCTGTCTGCCAAAGGCTGAGCTCTGGAGAGCTGTCAGAGGTCCGTCATGCTGACAAGCCTGGATGTGACAGGGCTGGATGAGCTAATGGACTTCCTGGCAATAGAACAAGAATCTGAAATCCTGAAACTCTTGTTGTTCACCTTGGAGTGTCTGATATTCTGTTTCTTCCTCAGTGCTGTGAACCAGCACAGAAAATGGTGAAGCTGTGCTGTAAAACTGTTCCTGTAGTTATACTAATGCCTCATCTTTCCCTTGCAGCCAAGTTGACTATCGGGCCAAGCTCTGGGCTTGTAACTTTTGTTTTCAGAGAAATCAGGTAAGGTGGGAAAGCGTCAGCCCTTCCATCTTTTCAGTGAACATTTTATTGATGGCCTTCCCTGGCAAAGAATGTTAAGCATAAATTCAATTTTCTCGATGCCTTCCCTTGGCCTTTTTCTCTTGATGAACTCAGGCCAGAATAGTTGTTAATGTGTCTGTTTTACCTGTCATCTTGTCTATGATCAGTTCAGTTTTGCAAGTGATTTTACCAGCATGCAGGACACAGGAGATAAAAACGCTGTTTTGTCCCATGTTTTTCCAATGTGGTTTTTTGCACTTGACATTTACTGTTCTTGCAGAGTATGAAATTCATTAGATTTGAGTACTTTTGCCATCATAAACTGGCTAAATGAATTTCAGCTAACGCATAGTCGCTGCTTTAGACCTACTTTTTATTTACACTGCACTTGAGCAGCTGTCCGTACTGCTGACCACTTCTTGTCTGTCCTGAGGAAACTAGCAGTATGGATCTCTTGTCATGAATTAATCAGGTTTGTGAAGTGGCAGTAAATAGAGTTGGATAATCATGTGGTGAGCAGGGCAGCCTCTGTACTGCAAAGGAGGGTCCTACATTTCTCTCCTGCAACTTCCTTGTCCTAATTTTTTGTTCTCTTTTTCAGTTCCCTCCAGCGTATGCAGGCATTTCTGAAGTCAATCAACCAGCAGAGCTTATGCCTCAGTTTTCAACAATTGAATATATAGTGCAGGTAAACGAATTGTAGACAAGTTTGAAGCCCCCAGAATTGTCTTGTTTGTGACAGATTATGTATGTATTACATTTCCTTAATGCAAGTAAATAACATTTCTGCAAGGTGCTTAAGATAGGGCTCATTTTATTCCTTGGCAAGAGACATTATAGAGTGTCACCTGGCACGTGCACATGCCTAGTAAATCCATCTCTTCCCACACTAGCGAGGTCCGCAGACACCATTGATCTTCCTCTATGTTGTTGACACATGCTTGGAAGAGGAGGACTTGCAGGCGCTGAAGGAGTCCCTCCAGATGTCCCTAAGTCTGCTGCCAGCCGACGCTCTGGTGGGGCTTATCACTTTCGGCAGAATGGTCCAGGTGCACGAGCTGAGCTGTGAAGGGATTTCCAAGAGCTACGTGTTTAGGGGCACAAAGGACCTGACAGCTAAGCAAATACAGGTACGTTCTGCCGTCTCTTAGGCCAGTGGCTTCTTAGCTCTGTTGACACCACTGTTGGTCATTTAAGTTCTGGGCTCTTGGGGAGGAAGGAGGGTTCACTGCTCTTAACTCCTAGCCTCTTTCCCTCCCAATATCCGTCCTGTCTGCCTTTGTAAATTCCTTGGAAGCTTGTCCAAGGTAGAGTTTGTGTATCTTGCATACTGAACCCATTGATCCATTCCTAATAGGAGGGCTAAGATTAATAATTTCACAGCTTTTAATTTATTTATTGCTACAGTTTGCAGGCCTCTGGGTATATTGCTTGATAGCAAATAAGTTTAGTGTTTGAATAATACATCTCCTGTGCCTCCTCTTTGCTGTTCTCTAGGACATGCTTGGGCTTTCCAGGCCAGCTGTCCCTGTTCAACAGGGAAGACCTCTTCAGACTCCAGAGCAACCTGTTATTTCAAGCAGGTAAGCTGCACCAGCACAGCAGAAGAGCAGAGCAGATGTTTATGCCTCTTTGGGGTCACGCTTCTAAACCTGGGTTTCCCAAGAAGAGTCTTTTGTAAGAAGATTTAAATGTCTTGTCACAGTTATTTCCCTACATCAAACGATACTTACGGACAGGATTTACCAGAGCTGCAGGCAATGTATTAGACTTCTATAGTATCTTGGTTTTGCAGTTTCCAGAACGTGATTGCCATTCAGGCTAGATTTCTGCTTGAAAACCAGAGGGTAGGTGTCTTTGGAAAGCATATTGCTCAGGAGTTGTTTGGAGCAAGGGCCTGTCATTTTGATTGACCAGCGATTTGGGGCCTGGTCTATGCATAACAACCCTACATACCACCTCCTACTCCCTGACCCAGCAAGTCCAAAAAATGACTGACAGGCAAGCAGTGACCCCTGAACAGTGAAGTTGGACTTGCCTCTGCTGAATACAGCTTTCTCTTTCTCAGCTCCTTTTTTTCAGTGGCAGCTCTTGTGCGTTTTGGTAGACTAAATCACCATCAAAGTCCTTTCTTATGCTTTCTGTGACTTTGTCTTGTCAGTTCCTGATGTCTTGCTTTGATAATTTTTTTATTTATTTTACACAGGCCTGTTATCTTGGAAAGTTTGGATGTAAGAAGGCAATGTGCTTTGTGACTTTTTGCTTCTGATAACTATCTCAGTACAATTTATGTGTGCCAGGAACAAAGAGGCACTTACTTTCTTCTCTAAACTGAAAGGACTTACAAGCAGGAAAACATTTCATTTGAATTTTTGCAGGTTTCTGCAGCCAGTACATAAGATTGACATGAACTTAACAGATCTGCTTGGCGAACTGCAAAGGGACCCATGGCCAGTGACCCAGGGAAAGAGGCCTTTACGTTCCACTGGAGTAGCTCTTTCGATTGCTGTTGGTTTGTTGGAGGTACGCTTAGTGCTGTTGTTTGAGATGAGCTGGTCAAAGTGAGCACCTGGCAGTCTTTGCTGAGACGTGTGCAGGCGTCGGTCCAGCCTGGCCTGTGGCACAGTTGCCTTGGGCTGCAGAGGTGCAATTGGTCTGTACTGTCTTAGCAGCAGCTGCTGTAGAGTGGCCTGGGAGGCTACATCAAAATGGTAAAATATGCAGGTGTTTAAAGGGCTCGGATTCTTGTGTGTATCGCCGTGTGGAGGTGATGCTATGCACTGAGGTTATCTGAGGGTTATCTAAGATGCAAATAAAAAGAAGAGAAACTGCCTGCTTCCTGTTATGAAGACAAAGCTTGACATAGCATGAGTCTAAACTTAAGCGCGCTGTGACTGTCAGGAAACACGTTGCTATTTATTAAGGCGGCCTCTAGCAGAGACAGGTCCCTAATGACATTGCAGAAACGCATGCAGACGCTTCTCTAAAGAAAGCATTGTTGCCATTTAATCAATCTCTCCCTTTTTTTCCCCACTGTTTTTTCGGACTCTCTCTCTGATACAAGTCTTTATTTTTATTTTAGGGCACATTTCCAAACACAGGGGCCAGAATAATGCTCTTTACAGGTGGGCCACCAACACAAGGACCGGGCATGGTGGTAGGAGATGAACTGAAAACACCCATCCGTTCTTGGCACGACATAGAGAAGGACAATGCAAGGTTCATGAAGAAGGCCACCAAAGTAGGTGCTAGTGCCTGCTGAGTGTACTTAAAACCTGAATATTGTGTCAGAATTTTCCCCCCAAATGGGGGGAAGGGACATAACACAAACCTACATACACGATAGCTGCCCATTGTCCTTCCCCAGGGAGCAAACATGTTGTTGTTGTGGGAACAGTACATCCAGATATTTGCACTGTTGTCCTTGCAGTGCCTGAGCTTTTGTGTATGTTAAATTGTGAGAATGGTCAAGGGAAGGCTAAAAAAGACTTCCTTCTAGTTACTTCTTCAGCCCAGTCTTGTGCCTTCTCAGAGAAAGAAGTATTTTAGTGTTGTTTCTCAGCTGATGGTGGGTGGAGAGTTTGTTTATCAACATAATTGGGTCTCCTGGGGAGGAAAAAACCTGTCTTCCAAGAATTGGTCACTTTTAGAAAGCCTCCTTTGTCTTCCTGGTGCATGAAACAACAGTTAAAACAGTTAAAATGTCAGGCATGAAATGTGCCTGTCAGCTTAGAGGAAGCAGTATGACACCTGTTCTCTTAACTATCACCTGGAACCTTTGGGTTTCCACTAGGTTATCACAGACACAGATCCCACACAATTCAGGCGCTCTCTGTACTTGCAACATGCAACTTCAGCTCGTCCAAGTACAAACACGCTGGGAGGCAGAAGTGTGCTCCAGCAGAGCACTACTTGTGGCTGGTTGTGGCTTTTTTTGTACCTTGTGTTTCACTTGTGGCCTCAGCTAGAGAGCAGTTGAAAAATTGTCTGTTGTGGCAATCTAAACACCATGTACGTTTTTCCCCAGCACTACGAGGCTCTGGCTAATCGCACTGCAGCCAACGGGCATTGCATCGACATCTATGCCTGTGCCCTGGATCAGACTGGACTGCTAGAGATGAAGTGTTGTGCAAACCTCACCGGGTATGTTCATAGCAGAAGACCACAAATTTGGCACCTGTTTTTTTTTGTTTTGTTTTGTTTTGTTTTTTTTTTAGAAGGAAAATGGTGCAGAAAACAGTTAAATTTGGTGTCAGGGCAAAAGGGTGAGATTTCATAGAATGGTTTGGGTTGGAAGGGACCTCAAAGATCATCTAGTTTCACCCACCCTGCCATGGGCAGGGATACCCTCTGCTAGACCAGGTTGCTGAAAGCCCCATCCAATCTGGCTCTGAATACTGCCAGGGATGGGGCATTTTTATAATTCTATTCTAAACTGTGGTTTGAATTTGCCAGGAATTACATGGCAAACCTCCCCTGATCCCAGTCCTCATTTCTGAAGTCTCAAAACAGCATGTGAATTAGCACTGCTGGTAGAAAACTCGATGTCCTGCTTTGAGAAAGGTATTCTAAAGCATGGTGCAACATGTCTTTTGCAAATGCTTTCTGCCTCGTTGGGAGACAGCAAGTATCCTTTCCAGAATTTATGAGATAGAGATGCCATGGTGTGTGCATGACTGAGGTGCCATCAGAAGAGCAGAGTGTCAGGCGTGGTGCGTAGAATCGTTCCTTGTGTGGGCCGCATTTTCTCTGCTTAACAGCTCACTTGTGCTTTCTCCAGGGATTCTTGGCTTCTTCCCTGGATCTAATTTGAAGTGACAGCTCTAAGGGGTGAATGTCTGTGTTCCATGTTGCTGAAAACCTTACGGTCTCTGTGAGGAAGGCTGTGTGCTAAACTGGGCCTTCTGGGGACCCAGCATGTCGTGTTGGCTGTTTTAAATCTGCTGTGTTTAGGGAGTCAAAGGATGGTTTGAGCAAATGCAAGGTGTTTGTACGTAATTACATAACGCTCCGTAGGCAGAAGAGAGATTGTTTGACCCTTTGGTTGTGTTATTAAGGTCCTTCTGATCTGGGTTTACCAGGGCACTTGGGGGAGGCACCGTGTGCACCCGTCGTTGTGCTGCAGGGGTGCAGCCATCCTGTCTGTAGTGCGGGTGGTTCCGGCCCTGCTCAGGGAAAGCAGGCTGAGCAAAGCTCTTTCTTGGGTCCAGGTGTTTCTAACTGGTGGAACATGAGCATTTTTAAGGCAGCTACAGGGATGGCAAGAAATGTAGTTGAGAAAGCAAGCTGGCAAAGATGGAGCATTAACATGCCTGACTTTGGAGGAGGCATCCGTGAATCTGCGTTCCCTGATGCAAATTCTACCTATGCAAAGGCATGCTTTGAAACAGTTTCTGCATGTGTTTGCATGCACGAGAGCTGGAGGGATATATCCTTTGTGCTTTACTTTTAGTTCCCAGTTGCTTCAGTTCCGTTATGTATCATTTTTTCTTTCCCAGAGGACACATGGTGATGGGAGATTCCTTCAACACTTCTCTCTTCAAGCAGACCTTCCAGCGGGTGTTTAACAAAGGGTTCAACGGGGAGTTTCGCATGGCTTTTGGTGCAAGTTTGGACGTGAAGGTGAGAGATTAGTTTCACTGGATGACATTAACTGGGAAATACCAGTGTTGTTGATTCAAAAGTTGATTAAGTATCTGGGGTATAGAAGATTCTGCATGTTTAACGTCAGCTGTAGTGCCTGTTTTGGGAGAAGCACTATACTGGAGTGAGTGGAGGAATTTTTGTTTGGAAGCTTAATAAATGTGAGTCAGATTGGTTTTTTTGGTGTGGGTTTTTTTAAAGCCACTGAACTCAGCGTTTCTTCATTCAGCAAGGAACGTTTCATGCTGTCTTGTGGTCACTATAAATATGTCTTCATTATTAAAATGTGACTCTGTAGAGTCTCTTATGTTCCTTAATTGTAGCAGTAGGTGATCTAGGAAAGTACTCAGAGATGCTTTCCCTGACAGCCATGTGTACGCATCATCTGATCAAAGCTGAGCAACTGATTTAGTCTGTGTGTATTCTATTTGACTGACTTAATTTAAAAAAAAATAGCAAACAACAAAGCCACAACTTTTTTTAATCTTGTTCTAGACCTCTAGGGAGCTGAAGATTGCAGGAGCTATTGGACCGTGCATATCCCTGAATGTTAAAGGGCCATGTGTCTCTGAAAACGTAAGTTTCTGACATGGAAAAATTTTTAATAAAGAAGTAAATGAACAGTGCAAAGTTTATGCCTACTCCTACAGCTCAGCTAGAATGTTTGAGTTTTCAAGAAGAACAATTTGGAAACACCCCTAGGAAAAGACAGTCTTTCCTGGACTAAATTTTTGCCCCATAAGCCTTTCTCTTAACTCTGTGTCCTTCAGTAACTTCATTCACGCCCAAAAGATAAGAAATGTAGGCGGCTTGCCATAGCTTTTACCTCTGATCAGAATTTAGTATAAATGCTAAAATGCTGCTTTCTTTTCAATTCTGTGCAGGAGCTTGGAATTGGAGGAACATCTCAATGGAAAATTTGTAGTCTGGATCCCAGCACAACTCTGGCTATTTACTTTGAAGTGGTAAATCAGGTCAGTCTTGGCTT
>VWZZ01008223.1:6115-17551 GCA_013399095.1 Psophia crepitans | reverse complement strand
TTTTTTTTTTTTTGTCATCTTTTTAACATACAAAAGTGTGTGTTTGTAACAGGACCAGGAAATGCAGTGACATCCCTTTTGTTGCAGATGGATGGTTGCAAAGCAACCAAGTGTTTTTTGCTGAGGAAATGGTCTCAGAGATTGTTTTCATATGCATAAATTCCCTAATATTTTTGTTCTGTACAAAACCTGCATTCTTTCCTTGTCTTCATCCTACAGTATTTATTTAAGAAGGAAGAAACTGTCTTCACCAGTAGGTGTTCTGGAGAATAGTCTAAATACCTTAAAATTCTTGGAGAATTGGTCCTCCAAGTTGTAATGACTTGATGAGTCAGAAGCAACTTTTGCCTGGGGAAGTTTCTGAGTGTGTGACAGCTGGGAGCTAGGAAAGCCACCCCAGAGGAATTCTATTCCCCGGTGTGTCTCTGTCTTCTGCTGTGTGGGCTTGTTTCTGTTGGGAATAGGATGGTGGACTGGCAGGACCTTAGCTCAGACCCTGCACTGCAATTCTCATGTTCGTTGCTATAGCGATGGTAAGTTGCAGCTGTCCTTTAAGAGACAAGCTGGTAAAGTGTCAGGCACAATATTAAATGGGCCCAGCACCACTTGACTTGGAGCGCTGCTGGAAAACACAACGCTAACAGATGTATCTCTCTTTTCTGGTCTGTATGATTGCTCAAATGATGCCCTGGAGTTTTCTGTAGTGCACAGAGTTACGGAAAAGCCAGCCCGTTTTGAAGGCTTACTGTGTTTCGTTTGCAGCACAACGCGCCGATACCTCAGGGAGGCAGAGGGGCAGTGCAGTTTGTCACTCAGTATCAACATTCCAGTACGCAGAAACGCATTCGTGTCACCACCATAGCCAGAAAGTGAGTGTCTCATGCCAGTTCTTTGGCAGAATGGCAGAAACTTAAGCTGCAGTCTGTGCTGGAATTTTTCTAGCTTTTTGTTGCATGCATTGGCCGCAGAGTGTTTGGCACAGAGAGGATGAATCTGGTTTGGGTTTTGCTGAAAGTGAATGCATGTAACACTAACCCTTTACTAACCCTATAGTTGGGCAGATGCACAGAGTCAGCTCCAGCATATAGAAGCTGCGTTTGACCAGGAAGCAGCTGCTGTGCTGATGGCACGGCTGGGAGTGTACAGAGCTGAATCTGAGGAGGGACCTGATGTTCTGCGATGGCTGGACAGACAGCTGATCAGGCTGGTAAGACAAATAGACCACAGTTGGGTGCATTCTTTACTGTAGTAGAAATGGTCTCTGGAAATGAAAATGCTGTTCTTTTTCCAGATTGACTGGCTTCATTTGTGCTCTGGACACAGTCATGTAGTTGTAGTACACAATAGCTCAGAAGCTAGTATGATCAGCTGATTTGTGATGGGGTAGCTAAACATCCCATCATGCTCAAAGGGTTAAACCTGAGATTAAAGAAGTGATAGTGAAACACAGAATAATGCAGGTGGGAAGGGACCTCTAGAAGTCTCTGGTTCAACTCCCCTGCTCGAAGTAGGGCCAGCTTTAAAGTTACAGGAAGTTGCTCCAGGTCTTGATCAGTTGAATTTTGAAGATCTCCAAAGATGGAGTTTCTCTTGCTTCTTTTGACAACCTGTTCCAATGTTTGATCACAACCACTGTGACTTTTCCATTTCTCTGGCTACCTGACAAGTAGCTGGAGAGAGCGATGTGACTCCCTGACTCAAACTCAGCTTCTTCAGCCTCTCTTTCTACACGAGGTGTTCTAGCCCCTGACCAGCTTGGTAGCCTCTGCTAAACTCACTCCAGTATATCCATGTCTGTCTTGCACTGGGCAGCCCCAAACTGGATACAGCATTGAGATCTGGGATCACTGGTGCCAGATTCAGGGTAGTAATCACTTCCACAACTCCATACTCTCTCTTTCTTTGAATTTCACAGGCTTGAAATTGTTTCTGGCTTTGTCCAAGCACCCATGTGGAGTTGATACTAACAGATATGGCACATTAGATACTGAAAAAACAGGGCCAGTATCAAATAAAGATTTGAGAACCAGAACATGCATGGGCATGCTGAAACGATTGTGGATTCATAATTAAATTGCTAAAACCATTGATGCTTCTTAGTTTCAGCAAAGCAGTTGGTGAAATGCCAGTCTGCTGCTGCTTTAGAAGAAAGTAGAGTTGCTGCAGAAGTGTTTCATAGCATACAAAGCAGCTTAGGTATAACATAGTATCCCTGATTTAATGGAAAAAAATGGGTAGTACTAGAAACACTATTTCTTTCATTCTTAGATAATTCCAAATCTGTATTTAATATATACCTATAAATAGATATTTAGATCGAACCAGCATTCTCATTTCAGTAAGATACAGAAACCACTGCCTTAATAAAAAATTTCCAGGGTATTTTTATTTACTTATTATTGTCACTTTCATGGCTTGTTTGCTCTGTTTAAAAATAATCAAAAGAACACCCTTCCCCAAAAAAAGTGTTAATTCTTTTAAAAAAAAAAAAAAAGGGAAGGTAACTGAAGTATCTGTTTTGCATCCAACAGTGTCAGAAATTTGGACAATACAACAAAGATGATCCCAACTCCTTCAGATTGTCAGAATCATTTTCTTTGTATCCCCAGGTAAGAACTTCACTTCCCACAACTGTGGGAAAAGTGTGCAAGGGTGAGTGAGAGTGATGATAAACCATCTTGTATCATTGATCAGATTCAAGGGAGGAGGAACGGATGGGTTTTTTTTGATTTGGTGGGCTGGTCCTGTAGTTCAGTGCTGCAAATGACCGATAAGGGAAGAAGTCCGAGGAGTTACTAAGGGGTAGACTTTTTTCCCAAAGAATTTGCTGTTCATAAAGATTTGACTTGTGTGCTGAAGTTTTGGCAACTTGCTGACATTTCTGTTCTCGCTTATCTTTCTGGTGCAGTTCATGTTCCATCTGCGACGCTCCCCATTCCTGCAGGTCTTCAATAACAGTCCAGATGAATCTTCTTACTATCGTCACCACTTTGCTAGGCAAGATCTGACCCAGTCTCTCATTATGATCCAGCCCATCCTTTATGCTTATTCTTTTCATGGACCTCCTGAGGTGAGTCCCTGTTTAACAGGAAGAGGTGGATCAATCCAAAATAATGAGCATTCAGTCAGCGTAACACTATTTCAGCAAAAAAGCCCCTATATAGATTTTTTTAATCAAGGTAATTATTAAAGGATGAGATGGGGCAATAGAAAATACAAGTTGTGTTTTCATTAAACTTACGACTTTGATTAAAGATAACAAAACACACCACCTTTCCCCCCAGATCCCACCAGGAAAGCCACAACCCCCACCCCGAACATTGCAGCTGTCTGTAGTGCTTTCACTTCTCTGCCAGTGGCTGCCATCTCCACTGCATAAGTCAGCAAGTCTCAGCCCTTCCAGGTCATAATCTCTCACCAACTGTTTGTTTTCAGTTGTTTGTGCAGCGGTGTATAACTATGTGCAAGTATTCCATGGACAGACACAGATTCCCTCATACTGACAGCTTCCTTGAATGGAGTGTGTCTGGCAGGAAAGAAATGCAGAAGCTGCTGGAGTAACATTTTGAAACCTCGGCAGCATTTGGCAGAGTTCTTGTGTTACTCATTATTCTCAAGATACTTTTGTTCCAGATTATTTAAGGTTAAACTTGGATAGCTGTAGAAATCGCTGTCTCGCATCCTGCGTTTCATACGGTGGCTGATAACCTGCCGCTCCATTCAGCGATGCCGCAGGAAGCTGACCGCGCTCTGCAGGGTGTTCACGTGGACTGAGCAGCCATTGGAGTCGCGCCTATACGGGCAGGGCTGAGCAAGCTGTTGGGCCAGCCATGAAGGTTAATACAGTTCTGAGGGCTTAGTGGCGACTGACTTTCTTCTTTATTTTCCCCAGCCAGTGCTTTTGGACAGCAGCAGTATTCTTCCTGACAGAATCCTACTGATGGATACTTTCTTCCAGATAGTTATCTACCTTGGTGAGGTACAGTGAAATACGTTCTCTTTCTCTGTTTGCACTCCCTCCCTCCTGCCATGCATACAGATGGTGTCACTGTTAGTATAAAAAGAGCTGCTTGCAAAGCCCAAGCTAGCGTAATGACACTGTATACATGCTGCCAGTTGTAATATAATTACATCACAGTCCAACTCCTGTTGGAGTCACTAAGGATGTGTTCTGCACTGAGTAACAGCTGTCATGTTAGCTTGGTAATGAAGGTGGTCCCTTACCGTGCCTGGAAAAGGCCAGAGGCACTTGAACATAAGCAGGGCAGAGAGCTACTGTGTGATTTGTCAGATACATGACATACTTGGTTGCTGGGTTTTGACACTTAAATAGTGTTGCTCTTAAAGAAATCGGTTAGAAAATTTTCCAGTTTTTGTTTTTAAATACTGCATCTTTTTGACAGCTGCTCCTATATTCTTTCTGTCCTGACTGAGGTAAGTGCTAAGGTACTGGTTCTTTCCAAACATCCAGATTAATACCAGTATCCAAAGCCTTGGCTTTCCAGTACCTTTTTTGTGTGCAGACCTGTAGGTCTGTATTTCAGTCTTGTCAGGTTTTGTAAAGGACCAGTATGCTACTGTAGCTGCAGAGTGGGAATGTCTCACACCCTAAAGTAGTTATGGGGCAAGGTGTGCAGAGGTAACTGGCTTTCCACTTCTTTCTCTGGAAATCTCTTTTCTTTCCCTTAATAGCCTTTACTGTCCTGCTGGGGCACTGGCCCTCATCCAGTTTCTTCTACCTAAACGTGGCATCAGACTGGAGTAGTGTAAATAAACCCATCTTGGTTCGTGGTCAGACATTCCTATTAGTGAAAACTTTGGGGAGGCATTTTTAACTTCTCCCTTTGTTTCTGAACTAAACTACTTCACTGATATTTAATGACTGTTATTAGAACGCTCGATGTTTGGCATGATAGCTTGCAGCAGCTCCATTATTAGCTCCTGACTTCACTCCACGTAGGATTTGTTCCCTTTGAGAAGTGAGCAGGGATACCCGACTGACACGAACAGGAGTTGAACGCATGAGTTAACTCTGGAGGATGTATTGTTAACTTCAACAATTTCTACCTATTGTTCTACCTACTACCAACAATTTCTACCTACTGTTGCAGAGCAAGACCCTCAGCAACTGGGTAAAAATTTAGACAAAGGAAAGGCCAAGCGTGCGACCTGCATGTGTGTAGAATGATTGCTAGGTACATATGGTTAGGTACCTTGAAAATATTGTAAGGCAATAGCTGCTTCATTTCAGACCGAGTCAGATTCAGAATGTCAGTGATGTGTAAATGTGTTGTGTTTCTGTGTTGGTGCAGCCTGACGCATAAAGGATTGAAGATCGCTTTCAACAAATTGATTTAGCACTACACAAACTGCTCCCAGCTTTTGTGTTGAGTACCTGTTCTTAAATTCAGAAACAGACAGAAACTAAATAATACTATTGCCAGAGTAGTGAAAGCGTGCCTTTGTCTTGTGCTCTGCAAGCAGAAGTGCTGTAACATTCTGTTGCCCTCAGATGAGGGGAGGCTTGCAGACACCTCTGCTATTTTCTCCTTTTCTCCCCGTCCCATCAATAGACTATTGCACAGTGGCAGAAAGCTGGTTACCAAGACATGCCTGAATATGAAAACTTCAAGCACCTACTGCAAGCCCCGCTGGATGATGCCCAGGAAATCTTGCAGACTAGATTCCCGATGCCGCGTTACATCCACACGGAACATGGGGGCAGTCAGGTAAGGGGGTTTATGGAAGAACTCTGTTGTTGAATAGAGCAAACATCTGTCTTTTTTTTGCTTTACTACAAGGATGATTCTGTAAGTTAAATACAGTGGTAATTTAGCTCTTCATAGAGCTTGCATATTTTCTCATGGACTCTTGCTACAACATTGTCTTTTAATAAGTCAGTCAGTTGCTGCATATGCTTTTGAAATCCAAGGATGGTAAAAACCCCAAGAAAGACAGTTTATCTTTTTATTCCCCAAAGAGGTGGGAAAGAAATGATTTGCCTATGTGTCTAAACTTACCCAAGACAGGGAGTGCAGTTAGCTTGCTAGGACAGTAGTTACGCTGACTGATTGACCATCTGTTCCTTTATTCTCGGATGCCACATGAGGATATAAAACAGTTCCTAGTTTTGCTTTTCCTGGAACTGCACTTGTGCAGTGCTTGTCTGTGCCTGGCTTGTTTGTAGCAGCAAAGAGGCTGGAATTGATGCTCCAGAACAAAGATTTGGTATTAATTTCTGCTGTGACCACGTTACGCTGGTTCTCTGCTGACCTCTTTCTGAAGAGCAGATGCGGGCACGCACGGGACAGCGCTGGTGACGTGCCTTGTTGCGTGGAACCAGAGCCGCCCTGCCAGGCGAGGCAGGGCAACTGGTCCCCTTGGAGACAAGCTGTCTGTGGAGCAAAGCTGTTTCTGGTCTTGAAACCTGTTTGAGTTCAATTAGTACCTTGCTTGCAAAAGCAGAGGCACATTGCTAGTCATGTCTCTAAGGCAGTGGGAAGTCATGAGGGAGTGGACAGGTCTGTCATTTTACATAACTGCTTCTCTAATGTTTTCTCTTAATAGGCCCGGTTCCTCTTGTCCAAAGTGAACCCTTCCCAGACCCACAACAACCTCTATGCCTGGGGACAGGTAAGCCATGGAAGAGCTGCTCATGTGTGAGAATACTGTAGGAGATAAATTTCCGTATTTGTCTATGGAGTAGCCATCCTGCTTCACTACACGCCGTGAGCAGGTTACGTTTGTCCTGTGTCTAACCCGAGAGCTTTTTGCAGACGCGTGACTGGATCTGCAATCCTTAGTGTTTCACGATGCAAGGAAACAAGGGTATTTCTGTGTACCAAAGGATCTGATAATGGAATTACCAGCTGAGACCGCGATAATTGTAGCATTTTAAAAAGACACAACTGATTTATTATGTTTGTGTCTACAGCTTAGGCAGGTTAGATTTTTTTATTCAACCTGCTTATTCAAGTCCATAGTTGTTGGTACAATAAACAGTACTGGTGGGGAGCACGACATGACGAGATGATCAGAATACAGTTTTCAAGCCTGGATGACTAAACTTGTGTTCCTGTTCTTGTACTGAATCCCCCCAAATTTTCAGCAAAATTCAGTTGACTTTCAGGGCTTTTTGTCAATGGATCCAAGGAATGGCTGTCCAAATAGAGTTGCTGCCAGAACAGCTCAGTACCTCAGCAGCTTGATGGCAGGAGATGAGTGGTCTCACAAGGAGTGCTTTG
The DNA here is from genome assembly GCA_013399095.1 of Psophia crepitans. Classification (NCBI taxonomy): domain Eukaryota; kingdom Metazoa; phylum Chordata; class Aves; order Gruiformes; family Psophiidae; genus Psophia; species Psophia crepitans. The sequence continues at coordinate 10,307 of VWZZ01008223.1, read as the reverse complement.
CCCCTTTCATCTCCCTTCCTGTATCCCAGCTACTCGTGGGCTACAGGCAGCCCAGGAGAGGTTTCTGTGGTGGCCGCTACTGAAAGAAGCCGCTAATTTGATGTATAATGTGCTCTTACGGGTTTCAGATGACCGGATGTAGGAATTTATCTTCACCCTTTGCTCTAAGTGTGACTTAAAACTCTTAGGTCACAGTGTATTTAGTATTCAGGAAAAAGTAACTAGCATATGGATACATAGAGATCTAATTTACCTGAGAGTATTAGCCTTTGTATCCTCTTTCTTTACCTTGTTTATGTAGAGCTTGGGCAGCAAAATTCCTAATGCTTTAGAAAGAAAAACCTTTCTTTTTTTCCAGTAGTGTAAGTTGCAGTAGAGAACAGTGTCAGTGCCGTTGCCAAAGAGTTGGCACCTTTCCACTAGATCTGTCCTTTGCAGGAAAAAAGGTGGTCGATTTAGTAGGCAATTAGTTCACAGTGCTGACATCTGATTTGCTTTCAGTTAGTCCCCAGTGTTAACAACGCTATTTTAGGCTCATTATTTCTTTATTTTTCTGCAGGAATCAGGAGCTCCAATCTTGACAGATGATGTTAGCCTCCAGGTATTCATGGACCACCTGAAAAAGCTGGCCGTTTCAAGTGCATCCTGACTTTGCTCTAACCGAGAGGCAGGAACGGAACAGTTACATAGATCGTGTTGGTGACGGAAGTGGAGCGATTTATTTCCTTCTCTTTTAGACTAAGGTTTTTAATTATGAAACAAAATATATTTAGGGAGTTTTGTACTTGGCCCTTCTAGATATTAATTTATTTGTATTCCCTTTTGTCTATATTCTGTTTACTCCATATTTTTCATACACTGTAATCAAAGCGAGCGGCTGTTCTAGCCAATAGAGATTTTAAGTCTTCAGCTTAATTTGTAATGTTTTGTGTTCTTCAGAGGTGTCTTTTAGCAACCAGAGCCTGTATTAGTGAAAAATAAAACGGGGTAAGAGCATGACTACTTAGTGCTGTTATCAGCAACGGACTGGGCCCCCCTCCTTTCCACGCGTGACAGCGTAACACCGGGGTATGCGCCGGCCGTCGGACGCCGTTTCGGTTGCCGTTAGCTAACGGATGCCCTCACTCGCCAACCTTTTTTTCACCGGGAGTTAAAGAGGTGCTTCTGAGGGTAAGGCAGTGCAGAATGCGTGTTAGGCGGCGGAGAAGGCTTTGGCATACAAGGGAGGGGGCTGGCCGTACAGCCCGTGCTTTGAGAGTGACGGCAGCACACGCGATGAAGCGTGGCCTGTGCGTCACGGTGACGCAGGCCTTGAACGTCAGCCTCTCCCTGCTCTCGCTTCAGCACAGCATTACTAGCGTTGCAAACGGGCAGTACCACCGGCGATGCAGCCGCTGCTACCTCGGGCTGTGCACCTGAGGAGATGGCATCCTGGTGGGCCCCCGGCGCCGGGCTCAGTGCCCCGACACCCCTCCGCCGTGCCAGTCGCGGAGCTCCCGCCCAAACCCGGTTCTCAGCCGCTGCCGTGCTGCCCTCTCGCTCTTCCCCTTGTCGCCATCCTCGCACCGCACGCCGGTGCTCCTCCGTTACCGCAGCACCCTCCTCCGCCCCGCCGCCATCTTGGGGCGGCTCCGTCCCGCGGCCAAGGCGCGCGCACGCGCGCACCAGCGTTCCTCCCCACCGCAGCCCTACGCCCCGCCCGATTGGCGGCGCGGCCCGGCCAATGAGCGCGGGGGTTNCACTGGGGCCGGCGGGGCGGGGCGTGGAGGCGCCGCTTGGCTGAGGGGGAGCGTGGCCGAGAGGCGGGGCTCGGCTGAGGGCGCTGGGCCGGGGGCGGGGCTTGGGGCGCCCCTGGGGACCGGTCGCTGCTGGTGGTGGGGAACCCCCAGCCCCGGTAACGGCCGTTCCCTCGGCCGGGGAAGGCAGCGTCGGGTGCTGCCTGCCCTGAGCTGCCCTGGCAGCCTATCCGCCTGCCCCGCGGCTCCGGAAGCTGTGCGGCTGCTGGGAGCGAGGGCTCCGTGTCGGGCGGGTGAGGTGTCGGGGCCCGGCAGGGCACCCGAGGCGCCTAGAGGCTCCTGGCGGCCCCGGGAAGTTCTCCCCGAAGGAAGTTAAGTCCTGTGTTGATGGGAAGAGCATGTGTTTTATCTCTGGTGACAGGGACAGGCTCCAGACCCTTTCCAACTTGTTGCTTCTATTTGCACTGTGGGAACGGTTCAAAGCTGCGCAAGGGGAGGCTCAGCCTGGACATGAGGAAGCATTTCTTTACCAAGAGGGTGGTCAAGCAGTGGAACAGGCTTCCTGGAGAGGTGGTTGGTGTCCCAGGCCTGTCAGTGTTTAAGAGGCATTTGGATGATCATGTAGGGCCCTTCCAACTGAAATATTCTATTCTAGTCTAGAATCTAGTCTAGTCTGGTCTGGTCTGTTTTCTGTCTGTTTTCCGCTTGCTCTTCCAGCAGCCTGCTGCTTATTAAGGTGTAGTAACGTGGAGGTAGCTGTGGTGTGGATAAGTGGGAAGCCAATTGTTATTGCTGCTACTGTAATACTGACACTAGTCTGGTATCTTTGCAGCAGGTTAACTGACCCTAGTAAATCACTTTTTCTGTCTACCCAGTCACCAGCTCTATCTATTTCTCAGAATTTGAGAAAGAGCAAAAAGAAGACTGAATGCCTATGTGACTGCTGTTTTGCCATGATGAAGGGATGAAACCTTTTTATTGCTATGCTCTTTTTTTTCTCCCCCATATTCCTTAGAGAATGAAAGTGGTCCTCAGGCAAACCCTGGAACCCGCAAGGAAGTATTCACTAAAGAAACAGTTTTCGGATTCACAGTGACAACAGTAGTAACATACAAGGAAGTTCAACCTCCTATTACTCGACTGCTCAGGCGTGTGAAATCATTCTTTGATTCTAATGATGACCCTCCTTCCAAAAACTGAGTGATCCGGAAGCTCAGCACTTCGTGGTGGAGTTGGCTTGTCCGAGAAAGTCATCCTGGCGGCAGGCACCAGACTGTTGGTGGAAAACATTCTCTTGCGTTGCTGGAATAACGGCTCCACCTCTGACATAACTTCAGAGACGTTGCGAACCTTCTCGTCTGCTCGGATCACTGCTGTTCTTTGCATGTGTCTTCAAGTTAGTAAATGCAAACTGGGTTGTGAGACATTAATGAGTCTGCGTGCTGCCTGGTGTCTTGTGTCGGGCGGTGTGATCAGGCGGCTGGATACTTCACGGCGGGAAGGAATGTAGTTTAATCTTTGGGGTACGAGAGTTGTTGATTGTCCTCCAAATAAAAACTTACAGAAGATGAGTTACAAGCGCGGAAATACTGCTGTAAGCTGAAACCTTACTAAGTTTTCTGCTCCAGGCCCTCCACCGGGCCCTTGTTTCTGTAGGGGTTTCCCTGATCCTTATACACCTCCCCCTGTAGGGTGCTGCCCCCAGCTGCTGTGGCTGCAGCTAACTTCCATTCTGTAAGGTTTTTCCTCATCCTTATGGACACCGCCTCCTTTCACAGGGAGTTCCAGGCTACTGTTTTCTGTAGGTGTTCTCCCCAGCTTCTCTCACTGCTGGTCCTCGTTGCTGTAGGGGCTCCCTGCAGCCACCACTCCCACTTCTAGAAGGCTGACCCCAGCCCCTGCTCTCTACAGAGGCCTCCCCCTGTCCCTACCGACGCTGCCTCCCTTCAGAGGGAGCTGACCCCAGCCCCCGCACAAGCAGACCTTCCTTTCTGTAGGGGCTTCCCTCTGCAGATAGCTCCCTGTTTCTATAGGGGCTGCCTGCTGTCCCTATAGCCTGTTCTAGGACCTGCTCCCCCTGCCCCACCACTGGTCTCCACAGGCAAATCACCTGCAAACACTTCGCCTGTCTCTGCAAGCACCTCCCCAGTTTCTGTAGAGGCTTCCTATAGAAGAAGACGCTATAGGCACCACTTGTGGAAGGAGCTGGGGGTGCTGGTTGATGAAAAGCTCAACATGAGCCGGCAGTGTGTGCTGGCAGCCCAGAAAGCCAACTGTGTCCTGGGCTGCATCAGAAATAGTGTGGCCAGCAGGTCGAGGGAGGTGAGTGTCAGGAAGATGGAGCCAGGCTCTTCTTGGTGGCATTAAGCGACAGGACAAGGGGCAACGGGTGCAAGCTGGAGCATAGGAGGTTCTGTGTTAATACAAGGAAAAACTTTTTCACTGTCAGAGTGACA
>VWZZ01008222.1:485574-528566 GCA_013399095.1 Psophia crepitans | reverse complement strand
GGTGCTGAGTAAACCGCCCCATGTAGCTGCTTGGAGCGACAAACGATACCAGTGCATGCAAAAAATTTTCATCTCTAGTGTACAATTTTTGTAAAAATGAACATAATTTATTCCTTAATTGCTGTAGAAGATTAGGCACTCATAGACAGTGGATAGCCAGTGACCATGGAGAATTATGAAGACATTTAGCAGCAGATAACAGAAATGTGTAAAGATTGATGCGAATGATGCATTTATTTATGGGATGGATACTGCAGCCCCCAACTGATAAGTAGTATGCAAAGGGTAAGATGCCCTTTTAATCTCATAAACTTCAGAGTCGTTAAAGTAATAACCATATTTATGTCTTCAAAGCACTTTGCAAATATGAACTAATGAATCTTCGCTACATATCTGTGAGAAAGGCATTTTATAGAGGGGGACATTTGTAAAGAGATACAATGATTTATCCAAGGTCATAGGCACAGTCAACATTAACAGAGATTAGTACACAGTGTTCATTAGACCACATTCACATTGGAAACAGTGTCTTAAATATTTCATTAAAAACTACATTGCACACCCTTCTCATCCAAAGCAGAACAATACTGCAGTTGTGGCAAATGTCCTGTCAAGAAACGAAATTACCTTGTGCAGGGTCATCTACTCTACCTCTTGTCAAATATGCCACTTTGTCTCCTTGGTTTATTCCCACAGAATAATTTAAACAGAAATTACAGTACAGTGCAATTACCTACACACTATTCCACAGCTAGACTTATTTTTAATGAGTCTTTTTTATGCAAAATAAGAGGATTGCTTGAAAAAACTGCTTTCACAGATCTGGCTAGTTTCTCAGGTGCCATAGCTTACTATCTTAAGGAAGTTCTAGCTGAAAGAGTTGGTAAAAACATTAAAATTATATGCATCCTCTTCGAATTCACAGTTGGAACCTGCTCCACATTTACAGGGTATTAAATTCACTGGGCTCAATTCACAGCAGGGCCTGATACCAAAGAGAAATGCAGCTGCACCAGCTGAAGACATGAGTGCTCTTAGCTTGCTGCAAATTGCTCATCACCACTCTCTCCTGCTCCTCTCAAGAGCATTTCCTTAGTTAGTCTAAGCATCTAACTTCTCTTAGTCTAAACAACTCCACAACATGTGTTGCATCATGTGGACAGAGCCAAGGAAGGGAGTTTCATGAGTAGCCCTACTAGCAGATCTGAGCAAACAGGAGCTTTTGGCAGCCCAGCAGAAAAAAAAAAAAAGGAGCAGACAATGCCTTCTTTCACTGCTGTATCTGTCTGCAATGCATGTTTTCTTGCACACTGGGGCAACACATCAATGTCCCTTACACCTTCAGTCATCAGGTACAAGGGATGCTTCAGTCCCACTCTTACTTCCACTCCATCATAGCATCAGTTCCATTGTGCCTGTAATCCTGCAATCCCTATACAAAAAGGCCAGATGATGAGGAGAAAGAAACATTACACAGGGTGGTGTGTCAGAGCACCTCAGTCATGGCCGTCACTCTCAGTGTCAAAACGTTTCATCCTAAAGGTAGGTGCAGCCCATTGAGACATTTTACCACAGCTTCAGCTCCTTGGTGATCAGAGTTTGGGAAACAGATGGAGAGCATCTAGGATGACATACAGGAGTTTAATCTACACCTCATCTGTAATCTGCCAGCTCTTAATTTCCCTTGTTCAGGATCTCCATCTCAATGATAAATTTCAGAGACTATATTGAGATGGAGGTCATCAATGATAGATGTATGTACCTCATTGCACCCTTGCATTGCTAATTCATTCACCCGTGAAGAAAAGGATAATGTCGGTCCTGTTTTACTTCATTGTTTCACTTTTTGAAAAATTTCCTTTCCTGTCTATAGTGGAAACTGGTTTTGTTTCATTGTTTGATTTTCTTATCTTGCTTTTGCTGTGTGCTAGACTGTAACCCGTCTTCCTCCAACTGTAGTTAAGGTAGACAGAGCCTTAGAGGAGAAATTAATTTGAATGTCGGCAACATAGTACAGGGATAATGCTGAAACAAGAGAAACATCTATATGCCTACCTGGAACATCTGTAAGCCATAAGGTAGTTATAATAAGTCTTCCTTCTTTTCCCCTCCCAAGTTATGTTCCAACCTGTTCACTTTTTTGTGTATTCATAGACCTATAGCAGAAATAAAATTGGAGATTTAAGCCAAAAAAATGAATTTTCATTTCAGACAAGAAGAATTTTATGCCTTTTCACAGTAAAGCAACATTAGCTCATTTCTTACCACAGCAAACATCTTTTCTTTCCATTAACTTCTGCATGTTCTGCCTCAGGTGCATCATTAATAAAGGTCCAAAGTTGGATGAGTTTATTTATCCAAATAATCCTATTAAGAGCAGTGGGGAGTCTAAAGGCTGGTAAGGAAAATAACCCACCTGTTGAAATGTTTGGACCAAGTCAGAGAAAATTAGTCCCATCTGGTTTTTCTATATTCTTAAGGCAGAATGAATAGTTATGCAGGAAAACACATTTCTGGTGTATTTCAAAATCATCACAGTAAAGTAAGAGGCCATTTTCAGACAGTAGAATAAAAGATTTCTGGAAATGAATGCTATACCAGATGCCTAGTTTTTAACAGTAGGGCACAGCGACTGAGTGTGACAGAACCATTACTGAGCCGTAGGTGAGGTACACTTGAAAAAAAGGAGCTCTCTTTTTCCGTGCCTCGGTTATTACAGCTACCAGCAGAGTGGCAGATTGTGTCTTCTAAATATGTTTAATTGTATTTAATAGTGTTTCGTCTCAGACATTGCAAGCTGGGAGTGAAGGGAATGCCTGGGAATGAAGACAGCTGCTAGCATTGGAGAAGAGACCGTGATGGGGAATCAAGGAACATTTGTAATTCGGGAATTACTTCAGAACACTGCTCAGTCTAATTGATTATTTTTTTTGTCCAGTTTTTGACCAGTTCCATACAATAGAATATTATTTCCATAGAGCATTTCCACTAAGAAAAGAAAAAAGAAAAAAAAAAAGGGAAAATGCCAGAGGAAGAAGAAAACAATTCCCAACCCACCCATCCAAAGAATTGAAGCATACAGTTTCTATTACAGCTTATAGCAATTAGGATTAGAAATACAGAATACCCTCCTGCCATCCTTCTACAGACAAATTGTCTGGGCTCTTCCAAAGCAATGACTGGCAGATTAGGCCCACCGCACAGGTTTCCAAGGAGGCGTTTGTTAAGGGGTTCAAGGTGGGATTCAAGGCCCCTATCATGATGAATAGGCCCTTCAGCACTGTTAATATTTTGGATCAACATCATTGTCTAATGGATAAGAAGAGCAGGAAACTCTATTTCTTCTTGTGGCTACATGCCAGGTGTCCACCAAGCCGCTCTATCACTCCCCTCCTCAGCAGGGCAGAGAGGGGAGAGGGAAAAAATAAGATGGAAAAGACAACTTCAAAATCGTGGGTTTAGATAAAGGCAGTTTTAATATAGCGAAAGCAAGGCCGCACGCAGAAGCAAAGCAAAGGAAAAACAAAAGATTATTCTCTACTTCCCATCAGCAGGCGATGTCCGGCCACTTCCTGGGAAGCAGGGCTTCCAAACACGTAGTGGTTACCCCAGAAGGCAAAACGTTGAAAAAAACGAATGCCTTCCGTTCCTCCCCCTCTCCCTCAGCTTCCCATTGCTGAGCAGATGTCATATGGTATGGAATATCCGTTTGGCCAGCCTGGGTCAGCTGCCCTGGCTGTGTCCCCTCCCAGGATCTTGCCCACCCCCAGCCTACTGCTGAGGGGGTGGAAGAAGGGTTGGAGACAGCCTTGATGTGTGCCAGCACTGCTCGGCAGTAGCCACAACACTGGTGTGTTATCAGCACCTTGCTGCTACCAATGCACAGCGCTGTAAGGGCTGCTACGGGGAAATTAACTCCAGCTCAGCCTGACCCAGTACACTTCTTTAATGTTGGTCTACTATAGCCCCATAAGTTTCCAAACCATTTCCCAGAACCAGCATGAGTGGCCAGCATCCAAAGGGTAGCTTTGTGTTAAATCTTTCTGGATTCTTTTTCTTTTTGAAGTTGATAGCCTATGAGCTATTCACCCGTTCCACCCTTCCAACAGCTATAAGCTACCTGTGGACCTTCTTCCATAAGATGTGACTCACTAATACCGTTAGTGGGTAACAGTAAGGGAGAGTGGCTGCAAGGCACTTGTTCCTGGTGTCCCACAGACTCCCTGGCTGTGCCAACATCTCCTTGGGATCAGAACGGCTTGGGGACGTACAGAGGTCCTGGACCCCACTGCTCCCATCACACAGCGTGGTGGTGTCGCATGATGTGTGGGTGCCACACTGATGCCTTCTAGGTCCTGCCAGGTTCCCTAAAGATGGCCTACGCCTGGTCAGGCTGGACACACTTCCCAGTCTGACCAGACACAGACCTGATCTCCAGGCAGGCGGCTGGCCATCACTCAGGCTCAGTGCCAGGCGCAGCTATGGCCCCTCCAATTCATTTTCTTTGACATCTCATGCACAACAAGCAAAAAGTAAAACAAACGGAAAACCCCAGCCCTGAAATATTCCCGCGCGCCAGGACTTTAACACACTGCTCACTCTATATAAAACCTTCAAGTGGCTTGCAATAAATTCCCACAAACCAGCACAGTGCAAAAGCTCCTCACCACCCCTGCTCACCTCCTCAGATGTTTCCTTCCTGCACACAGGCACATGGGTGTCCTTGGGAAGTAAACCATGCTCTGTTCTTCTCTGGGGGAACAAGATAGCTATCTATTTATGAAAAAGAAAAAATACGCTTCAAAGTCATACAGAAACACTCGGCTACGCAGTCGCTGTTGCTGCTGTAATCCTACCAACCTAGGTCCCCTGCGTACGCCCCGCCGGATCAGCCCCGCTCGGGCCGCTGGAGGCCGTGCAGCTGCTCCGGGTCTCTTGCGCTGTACGGCTGAAAGGTCAGGCGATGCAGCACGCAGCACCGCCTGGGCAGTTCCAGGCTTCCCCGTCACCCCACAGCCTGGCTGCTATCTACGTGTCGTGAGAGCACGGGCTCTGCAGAAGAGCTCTACTGAGTACTGCAACAGTTAACTCTCTGCACGACTTATTTCTGCCTAGATGAATTAATAATTTCTATTTTTTTATACGATTTACATCCTCCAGATGATTTCCAGTGAGATGGAGCCCACTCTGTCTGCAGCCAGGCTTACACAGCAATCCGAGTCATCCCTGATTAATTGGATGCTTTGAGCCCTTAAGGGGTTTGGATCCCTTGGGGACATGTGGAAAGTTTCAGGAGTTTTACACTTTGCAAAATGAAGTTAAATACAATCTACTGAAAGGCAAAAAATTAGTTAATTCAATTAAGCACTTGGGGTTTTCCACTTTTTCAACATTTGCCTTTTTGTTTACGTAAATGCATGACATGTCCAACAGATGCACAATGAAAGGAAGAAGGATTTCCTACGCTTAGAGAGACTTTTATACAGACATCCAGTGTGCCCTTTGAAACAAGGAAAGAAGGAAACTAACACTCAGCATGTGCTCTCGTCTTCAAACAAGTGGGTAGGTCTACGAAACAAAAGCTACATGTGTATTTTGACATCTGAACAGGAAGGCCAGCATCTTTTACGGGTACCAGCATCTTTATTTCATAGGAACAGCTCTTGAGGCTTGCGATGTGTTTTCCAGGCTCACAGCAGGAAAGGGGATTTCCAGGATGCAGATAACTTTCTTTAACACCTCAGCAGTCACAGCACGGTCCAGCCCTGGCCTCGGGAAGGTGGACAGTACAGAAAGATGGTTGCTTTCTGATGGTACCTGAGACAAGCTGAAAAAAAAAACCAACTGCCACCTGGAAGCAGCTCTATTGACTGGTCTCTCTCTATTGACTGGCCTCTTTGGCACCTCTTTTAAGTACATGAAGTCAAGAGGTAGGAATGCACACCACAGTTTTGGAAAACCTTCCCTGATGTCAGATCTAAAGTTTGTTTTTGCAGTGTCCCTTTCTGTTTCCATCCATACATTGGCAATAGACACTTTTCTTAAAGTATGGCAGAACTAGCGTTCAGAAAAATACCCTGGTGAATTGAGTAAATGAAAGGGGGGACATCACTGCATGCCTTGGAATGGGAGAAGGCAGAAGAAAAGAGTGTCATCTTTCAGAAGTGTTTGGAGATGTCTTACCTGGTGCTGAGAAAGAACATGATTCAATCAGATGTTCTCAAACACAGCAACTGAGGTCTAAGAAGATTCCAGATGAGCTCCAGGTAAGGAAACATTCAGCAGGAGGCAATTCAATAGGGCTATGGAAAGGCTACATGCTACCTCAACACAATTTACATGCAGCAGCACCTGCATGCAAAATGATGCACTGAGGGATCTAATCATCTCATACCTCTCCTGGAAGAGCTCAGCTGACAGAAGGCACAGGCTCAAGGAACAGCCCATCAGCTCATGCTTGCCTGCCTCTCCAGTGGGATTGGATCGTCCAGAGGGACTAGAGGAAGGCACAAGTAAAAGAGAGGGGGGGGGAGACAGGAAGACCAATTAAGTGTTATCAGATCTCTATGAGCAAGTCTTCTTCCACCTAGATTTATATTTCTGAGTTTCAAACAGCTAGCAACGGAGTCAGAGTTCTTGTACATGGCTGTACAAATAAGCTTGTGGAAATCTCGAAAATCTGTCCCCTCAGTATGCACAGACCAACGCAACAAACCATCCTGCTCTCACAGCAAGTCTGATGCCTCCAGGAAGGAAAGAGAAGGAGGAAAGTGGGGGGGAGGACAGCCACAGCATGCTGAGAGTATTTAGCTGTTGTGCTGGTTCACTTGTGGAGCTATTTTTCAAGCTCAGACCTTACCCTTAGCTCGTCGTCTGTCCACAGCAGAGTCACTGAGGTTAACGACTGCTTTGTTTCCTCTGTAGTATCCTCTAGACTGTCTGGGCTGTGCATATCAGCAATGTGTCAGCCCCGGGCTGACTCACCACACCGAATCATTCAGCCAGCAGAATTAACCACAACTTGTAAGCTTTACATAGACAAAATATCTAGATCTCAAATGTTAAGCTGACAAACAAAAAGAAAGGTTTGGAGCACGTACATTAGTTCCTCGGGGCTTCCTTAGTGTCCTGAGACAGGCAACCTGAAAGAGTGATTCAGGTCACAGCAGGACTAAATTGCATTCCAGAGTTCTTCATCTAGGGCAATAAGAGAGATTAAGACAATGAGACTCTTAATTTAGGTGCCTCATTAAGTGCCTGTGATGTGATGGGATGAATTTGGGTGAAAGTGTTCATGCCATTGCAATAACAGAAGCCTGGGAGGGTTACTGCTGTGTTTTCACTTGGAGAAAGGCTAACTCATCATTTTCCCACGAGCCTTTGATCTCATCCCAGTGGCTCTGCCCAAGTCACTAATCCCCCAAAGCACAAAGCATTCCCTTTTCAATTTAGAAAAAGAGTGGGTGTATAGATGAGTGTACCACAAGGTTTTGGGGAAACCAGAGCAAGATGGAGGATATAATTTCAAACCCCTGTCCTCAGGAAGGGATAAGCTTCTTTCTCCTCTTACATGACTCAGAGTAGAATCTTTCTGCTATTGCTCTAAAGGCCGAGTGTTTAACCAGACGTGCTCTCCTCTTGCCCGAGGACAGCTGCAATACACAAAGCGCATTTTGAGAAATCATCGCTTTTATTAACTGCAATTATACAGGCCAGTAATGAAAACATGAATAGTCGTTATTACCCAGTCCCTCCCAGCTATCAAAATTCATAACAGCCAGCATCACTTTACTAAGGTATAAAGCAAATAGTTTTAAGCCAGCCACTAACACCCAGGGTAGGAACGTAACTGACCAAACTCCCAATTTTCACACGTCACACTTATAACCTTCTGCCCACCTTACGATTTCACAGTACGTGTTCTTGTCTGGGGAGGGAGATGACTCTGTATGGAAAATCAAAGTACTGTCTGAAGCTCCCGCTGGTATGGACACAGATTAGTGGAGCCTTTCATTCATATATTCTGAGGAAAAAACATTAAGTTATTTATACCCTAACTAAATATCTTCTATAAATTTGCTGATGGTTCATTCTGTGTTATCAGTCAGGTTGTCAGTGAAGATGTTAAATGAGCTCTGCAGTATCCCTCTCATAAATGACCACTAAACAAATGGAGCAACCCTTTGAGTCAGAGGTTCAGTCCACCTAACAGTTTGTTTCTCCAGCCCAAATTTCTTCAGTTTCCAAATGAGAATATAGGTGATGGCATCAAAATCATTAATAAAGTCAAGGTGCATTATATTCATGACCCTCATCTTCTCCACAAAGGCAGTCACACTGTTGTAGAAGGCAATCTATGTTGACTGTTTCTAATTATCTTCTTACTCATCGCATGTCTGTGAATGGATCCCGAGAAGACACGTTTCACGGTCTTTCCAGGAACCAAGGTGAAAATGACTGGTCTTCACAGCAGTAAAGTTTCCTGGGACCTTCATCTTGGGTTTCTTAAGGACTCAGTGCTAGTCTTTCTGCTGTTGTCACAGACTTCTCTTAATCACCGTGATTTGTCAGAGATAACAGGCAACACATTATGCAATCACATTGGCCAACTCTTCCAGCACTCTTGGGAAAATCTCATCCAGACCCATAAATTTGAATACATCCAGGGTCTCCAAGTAGTGTCTACCGTCCCTCCAGTCTTCAAATTGAGCTGATATACACAGTGGTCTGGAAGCAAGCTTTGCTTGTAAAAGCCAAAGCAAAAAAAAAAATTATTTGAATTTCTCAGCCTTTTCCATATTGTCCAACATGAACTTTTCTTCCCCAACAGACCCACAAGCACTTTTGCAACATATCCTTCAGACCAGCTCCAGGGCTTTGACCTTCCTCATTTTGCATCTACATGCCCTAGCAATGGTTTCATACATCCCCTTTGCTGCCTGTCTTTGTATTAGCGCCTGGTATGCTCCTTTTTTGCGTTATAGTTTATCAAGATACTCTCCATTTCACCATGCTGGCCTCTTGCTGCAGCACCCAGTCTTCCTGCAATGGTTGGTTCCTGAGTTCTCTCTTTTTTTTCCTTTGAAAATCAGCCTTCTTCCCATTCATGACACTTCCCAAGAGATGTTATCTATCAGACACCTCACTGGAGGTGAAGTCCACTCTCCTAAAATCCAGTTCTGACGCTACCACTCATATTCCTATCTCTCCTCTGGATCCTGAACTCAGCCATCTTGTGATCACTGCAGCTGAAGCTGTCATCCACTGCCACATTTGACCCCAATTCTTCCCTTCTTGTGAACAACACATCAAGACACCATTACCTCGTGTACAACTTCACAATTTACTTTGTAAAAGTGTCACTAGCACTCCAGGATCTGCCTCAACTGGTTGCACATTACCAAGCTGCCCTTCTGACAGATGCCTGGATCATTGAAATCCCCTCTGTGAGCTCACCTAGATGCTCTTCAGAAGTTCAGCAACTAGAAAGGTTTCTGAACTTTCATCCCAGATGCTAAGACATGGAACCACTTTTAAAACATGCCATTTTTTAATAACAGAATCTGCTTGTTATCTAAACACAGAGACTCTGCCTCCATACGTAGAATGAATTCAGCCCTATATCTGGCTGCTCCTGTCTTCTGATACTGTCTGAAGAAATGGGATTTCCTGCTACATCTGCAAAGCTCATTTTTGTGCAATGAAGAAGAATGACAAAGATGAGCCATAGCACTCAAAGATGAGCAAGCCAGGGGCTTGCATGATGAGGTGTTTACTTCCCCCTCTATTCTGCATTGGTGAGGCCGCATCTGGAATATTGCGTCCAGTTCTGGGCCCCTCAGCTCAAGAAGGACAGGGAACTGCTAGAGAGTCCAGCGCAGAGCCACGAAGATGATCAAGGGAGTAGAACATCTCCCTTATGAGGAAAGGCTGAGGGAGCTGGGTCTCTTTAGCTTGGAGAAGAGGAGGATGAGGGGTGACCTCATCAATGTTTATAAATATGTTAAGGGTGAGTGTCAGGAAGATGGAGCCAGGCTCTTCTCGGTCTTATTAAGCGATAGGACAAGGGGCAACGGGTGCAAACTGGAGCATAGGAGGTTCCATGTTAATATAAGGAAAAATTTTTTCACCGTGAGGGTGACAGAGCACTGGCAGAGGCTGCCCAGAGAGGTTGTGGAGTCTCCTTCTCTGGAGACATTCAAAACTCGACTGGATGTGTTCCTGAGTGATGTGCTCTAGGTGGTCCTGCCTTGGCAGGGGGTGTTGGACTAGATGATCTTTCGAGGTCCCTTCCAACCTCTACGATTCTGTGATTCTGTGATAGAGTATAGAGACCTATGAAAGTGTAACGTTGGCATCTCACCGCACTGCAGCTTTTGGGGCCTTGCACATTCTGTAGGCATTTCCACTTGCACAAAGTTAACAGAAGAAAGCGAAAAAGCTAGCAAACCCAAACATCAGTGCAGTTGTTTACTCATTTTTGTTTCCCTCTAATTTCAAGCACTGGGGTGGTGTGGAATCAGGCCTCCTATACTGTACTAAATCACATTCTTAAAAGGATATAGATGAGAATGTATGCATTTACTTGTAATGCATACAAGAAAAATATCTCTGGTGTAAAAAGGAACAAGAATGTATCCTGTCTTGGGAGAGGAAGGCCATAATCATCCAGGTCTAGTGTGCAAAGACTTGATGTGATCGTAAACCAGATACATCAGCGAGGTTGTTATGCCAAGGAACTGAGTTTTACCACTGTTGGAAAGGGTCAGTGTCCTATTGTGATACATGTCGTATTGTCTAGGTAGTTCAGTTTTTCATTTCCCTATAATCTGTAAAGATTTAAAAAAGCATTTTTTTGGTGAACTTCTCAAGTACTGGTCTGGCAGTACTTACGCTCTGCCCCATCATCCTCCCCCTTCCCAAAAGTATACGCCTTAGCCAAAAAAATGAGTGAGTGTAATAGAAATAAGGGCTGTGCCTCTGCTGCTTTCTACACAAATGGTTACTTTTTCATTAAGCATAAACTACTTTTGTCCTGCTTGTACCCTGCACCTCAGGTCAGGAAAATCAGAATCCCGTTATCGTTGGAAGCTGCATCTCCTGCAGCCTTAACAGCTTTTCTGATCCTCTCTCTGTCTCTCAAATCACTCCCAGCGCCTCCAACAGAGCTGTGTTTGTTGGCCTCCTTCCTTATCTTACACACACAGAGAGCTTCTGAAACTCCTCTCAAATGGACTTTTGAGTTTTTCTTCAGCACTTTGGGTATCAAGTTATCCATTAACACTTTGCTGAGGTCGAAGTACCCAACGGTCATACTTAGCACCGGTTCTCCAGCCTCTCTCCCTAACCGGGATGTTTATTTTCCGTAACACGCTTACAAGTTTAATTTCCTCACTGGAATTTGCATTTGTCCAGAGAACTTAAACTCCCTCCCACTGGCACCCACTAGCCTCTGCCAAGGTAAGCTGTTGTTACAGGGTATCTCATTCCCAAGAAAAGCCAAAATCTCATGTCCCTGCGACCCCTTTGGCTTTTGCACTACGTTGGCCCCATGACTGTATTGATGTGGGTGCACCTTGCAGGGCCTTGAGGGTGCTCAGTTTGACGAAATAGTGGGCACCGGTTAGCTCAGCCTGCTTGAGCCAGCTGGTCGTGGTTTTTGCCAAGTGGCTGTTTAGCAAGATTTACTGCTCTTAGCAGCATTTTTATAAAGACTTACCAGTAACAGGGATTAGCCCTGATTTGAGCTCTCAGAGATCAGACACTAGTACAGGCACATCTATGCAATCCCCAGTGCTCAGGAGGAACCAGACCCTGCACCCTAAGCCTGTTCCTGTTAGAAGGTGCAACCTGCTCCACCACTGGGAACTGATGATTTCTGGGG
Source organism: Psophia crepitans (assembly GCA_013399095.1). Classification (NCBI taxonomy): domain Eukaryota; kingdom Metazoa; phylum Chordata; class Aves; order Gruiformes; family Psophiidae; genus Psophia; species Psophia crepitans. The sequence continues at coordinate 516,682 of VWZZ01008222.1, read as the reverse complement.
CTGTCCTCAGAACAGCCACAGCGGCCACCATCCCCTGGCAGCTGTGCAATGTCTGGTCCAAAGAGGATAACACCACCTCCATGGCCTCAGCTCTTCAGCCAGCAAGGGAACAGCAGATGCTTCTAGTTCAATTCCCCAAGTGGACGCCAAGAGCTGGAAAGGAAGTCTCCGTTGCTGTTATACTTTGCATACACTGTGCTGGCAAGAGCACTTCTCGTTAGCATGACTGCATCTACACTGCGGCTGCTGCTGGCACGGATCTCCTGTATTAAAACACATGCCTCTGCCCCAGCCAACATTCCTGTCGCAGGCAACATTTCTAGCAGAAGCCTAGCTGGAGCTCGCAGCCAGCAGCGATCGTACGCAGCCGGCAGTGTCTGTCTGCTCTTTGGTGACAGATCTGTCCTGGAGCAGGATGTCCTAGCAGTGGCCCATCAGTAATACTTACCTAGGTGTGGAAATGCTTCTGAGTTTTCTCATCTTTCAGCCTAAAAAAATAATCTCAGAGTAATGGTAGATTTACACTCATTACATCCATACCTTTCCCATGACTCCTGCCTCACCGGAAACTTTTCCTGGACCTCAGAGTGAACGGAAAGTTTGGAGGATAGTTGTTTTAAAAGCAAAACCACTCCAAAATACCCATCCTCAGCCGAACAGCAGAGGTTTGGCATCACCAGTCACAGTCTAACTTCCATCTGCATCTGAGCATGCTTACAAGGAGGAGTCAGGCTGAGAGAGGCAGCTACTGTCACACACAGCTCGAAGGAAAATGAAATACAAGGTAAAGCTCTGCTTCTCACCTCCCACTGATTTCCCCACAATAAATTCTTCCAGAAAATTAATCAAAGTTCTCTGTGTCTTGGATTCTATATTTGACTGCAATTCTTTTCGCTCGCATACTCTGTAAGTGCCACAGGGAAGAAAACTCTTACAAATTGTTGCATGTCATGTTGCAGGAAACTTTTCTTCCCAAGGCAATAAAAATTACACTCACTTGATCTTAATCAGGCTATCTCCTAGAGCCTGCCTAACAGAAAACCTTCCTCAGGTCATACAAATGTCATAACAAAATGAAATACGTGGTGCACTGACGGTTATGGACGGTCAGTGTGAACGAGTCCAGTTATCTCAAGCTGTCACCACCCTGCTGAGTGGTGTCCACCTCACAGGACAAGGACAAAGAGAAAGATCAATCGAACAGTGCCAACCCCTGGCACAGTCAGGCAGGGGCAGAAAAGGTTGGGGACTACATCTTTTAGAAGGTCTCTAGGTGCTCCATTCGTGCTGGCCAGACCAGGTGTTCTTCAAGTGGAGAGGGTAATTTTGGTGGCAAGGTTTTACACCAGGTGCAGGAGAGCAGGGAGAGCTGCTCTGGGCACTGAGCCTGTGCTGTGACTTACCACTGTTTCGTGTCACTAGGGGCTACCACCGAGCTCACAGGTACCAGCAGACAAACTGTTGTGCAAGCCTGTAGGAAAACCCTGTGTTGAAGAGGGAGCACAGGTGCTAAATGGGAACACTGGCCAGGGAAAATGGAAGGGAACCCATCCATTTAATGCTCCGGCTATAAGACAATAACCTACTGAGGGCAATTTTGCTTTACATCCCTTGGAGCCTCTCAGCTTTTCCCTTTTTGATAGCCCAGTCCCTTGCCCAGTGATCAGGTGCACAACGATGGTCACCTAGTTCTGGCTAGGATTTAGCCATGCAAACTGGAGATGTGTGCCACCGTGCTTGAAGCAGAGCTGCCAGTAGTGCCTTTTGAGCAGGCAAACAGACCTAAAGCCACAAAGAGAGCTGCTGCAGCGGTGACCAGCTTTCAGCTGGCTGCCTCCCAGAGAGGGATTTACAGTCCTCAGCTACGCCAGCGTTGAAGGGTAAGAGGCAGAAACCTGAGCTAGCCAAAAGGAAATGCTTAAAGGAAGGGTGTAATATAATCTAACCCACACACACTCTCCTGCCGGGCTTGGATGTCTCCCCGCGGGCTCCCAGAGCCAGACTGCCAGCCTGAAGTCCCCCTGCCCACGGCTCGCTGTCTGGGCAGGGATGCTCACCCCTCTCTCAAACACACTGCTCACTGTGCTCCAGGGACATCCCCTCCTCTTTCCAAACCATGGCCAACTGAGGTAATCAGCTCTGACCTCCCTTCCCTTTCTTCTGCACCTACTGCTCACATTTGGTACCTTGTTCTTCCCTCCTTGGCAGCACTCACCAGTGCCCCAAGGTCTCCCTGATGCAGAGGTGCCCGTGGCTTGCTCAGCTGCTGCTAGGACCCTGGACCACCCTGCCCTCCAGGAGAATTGGTTCTCATTCACCGTTGTCGCAACAGGTTTCATGATTTCTTTCACTGTATTGGGCATGAGGCAGAGCCCCAGCCACGCAGGCATCACAGGTGCCTGCCTCCAGCATGGTTAAGGAAAGGGACACAAGGCACAGGAGGAGACACAGGGGTGGGAGATACCTGAGAGGAGGCAGAGGAGAGACATGGGAGGACATTGCTGGGTGCATGGCTGGAGACACGTGATTGGGAGGAGCTGCTCTGTGCCAGAGCAGGTACCTCAGAGGGATCATGACCACGCATGACCCACACCACGGCAGGGACATCCCTGCAGCTGCTGGACAGAAAACAAGTAAGAAGGGAGGAGCAATTGAAAGAAACCCCCTTGCAGAGGCACCTGGACAAGCTGGATCAATGGGCAGAGGCCAACTGTGTGAGGTTTAACAAGGCCAAGTACCAGGTCCTGCACTTTGGTCACAACAACCCCAGACAATGTAACAGGCTTGGGGTGGGGTGCCTGGAGAGCTGCCTGGAGGAAAATGACCTGAGGGTGCACGTTGACAGTCGGCTGAACATGAGCCGGCAGCGTGCCCAGGTGGCCAAGAAGGCCAACGGCATCCTGGCCTGCATCAGGAATGGTGTAGCCAGCAGGAGCAGGGAGGTGATCGTCCCCCTGTACTCAGCCCTGGTGAGGCCGCACCTCGAGTGCTGTGTCCAGTTTTGGGCCCCTCACCACAAGAAAGACATCGAGGCCCTGGAGCGTGTCCAGAGAAGGGCAACGAAACTGGTGAAGGGGCTGGAGCACAGGTCTTATGAGGAGCGGCTGAGGGAACTGGTCTTGTTTAGTCTGGAGAAGAGGAGGCTCAGGGGAGACCTGATTGCTCTCTATAACTACCTGAAAGGAGGTTGTAACCAGGTGGTTGTCAGTCACTTCTCCCAAGAAACAAGTGACAGGACAAGAGGAAACAGTCTCAAGTTGTGCCAGGGGAGGTTTAGATTGGAAAAATTTCTTCACGGAAAGAGTGGTCAGGCATTGGAAGAGGCTCCTCAGAGAGGTGGTGGAGTCACTGTCCCTGGAGCTGTTCGAAAAAGCAGGTAGATGTCACAATTCAGGACGTGGTTCAGTAGACATGGTGGTGTTGGGTTGACAGTTGGACTTGATAATCTTAGAGGTCTTTTCCAACCTTAAAGATTCTAAGATTCTGTGATTCTATGGTTATATGCATAGACTCCACCGGAGGAGCTGGGAGGGTCTGAATGTGAAAGGGCTGGTAGAAACCAGGCTCAGCAGGTGTCTGACCTGAGTCTGGGGAATGGGGAGGAAAGGTGTTTCCCTAAGTGTTTATTTAATTATCTTATTTTCTGCAATATCCAAATCAGTAAAATTTTATGTTAATATGCAAAAAAAAAAAAGTAAAATTCCCCAAGTCAAGACTGTTTTGCCAGTGACACTCATTGAAAACTGCTTCTTTTATTAAATGGTACTTTACAAGTCCTATTGGTCTGTTTGGGATTCCCAGATCCTTTGATGAGACACCATGGTCTGCAAACACTGCCCTTGTACTAGAGACAGACTTGAACCTCTACAAGCCCCTTATATACCTCAATTCCTCCAAAAATCCCTTTACCCTTTTACCTAGTTCTGTTGCCCACAGATCTTTCAGTTTCTAGGTCACAGAATCATAGAATCACAGAATGGTTTGGGTTGGAAGGGACCTCAAAGATCATCTAGTTCCAACCCTCCTGCCATGGGCACGGACACCCTCCACTACACCAGGATGTCCAAAGCCCCTTCCAACCTGGCCTTGAACACTTCTAGGGATGTGGGCCTCCACAACTTCTCTGGGCAGGTTCATAAATACTCTTCTTGAAAAGTATAGTACATTTTCTCTGATACTGTATACTGCCTCGATCTTGACAACTTGAGGCACATAGTCTGGAGTCAACTAAGCCAGGTTTCGTTTAAGAGCTGCCTACACACACATACACACCCTCAGTGGCTGCAATAGTAGATTTTTTCCTATTCTTTTCTTTTGAAAGAAAAAAGCTACCCAGCTGTTGGACAGGTGAAAGCCCATCACCTTCAATGGACACCTTTGCATGTTAAAGCTCATTCCCTTCTACATGTTCACTCCTCCCATACCCTCACGTGTTGCAGAGCGATGGAGGTACAGCCCGCCTCACTGGCTAGGGAGGTATTTTAGTGTGTATAAAGAATAGTATCACCATGCACAGCGCTGCCTCATTTTATGTAGAATATGGGGAAATAGTTGTGCAAACCAGTTGTGCATATGGAAACTATCATCCCCAAACCTTGGCTAGCTTCACTGGAACACCAAAAGGCTCGTCGCCTCTCCAAGGACTATTTTCCTATAGTGTTTCAGTCTTTTCTTGCTCCCACTCATTTCAACACTGAAGCTGTTGAAAACAATCTATCACTTTCTTCTTTCTTCCTTCAGATCAAGGGAGAATATTTTCCCTTTCTACAAGAATATCTGCGCTTTGTTACTTACACATTTAAATGAAATTAATCTGGGGCAGAAACCCGGTCTGGAAAGCTTCAGCTCAGAGGCTGAAAGTTTCAGCAGGTAATTAGCATCTGAAAATAGAGTCGTTAAACAGGAATAGGTTGACGGTCATATTCCAAATACACATCCCAATGAAGAATGAGGGGAAGAAGCACTCTGTTCCAGGCCGAGCACAGATACCTATCCTGGTGGAGAGCCAGGGGGAAGGGGAGCCTTCAGTGAATAGTGCCACTTCATTATGAGTCCGAGTCTGGGGAAGGACTGCGCCTGCAATAGCTCTTGCAGTCCTTATTTGGTGGATTTTAGGTACTTTTATGCCCTTTCATTTCTATCGTTGAACCACTCCTCTGTCTTCAGCATACTTAGCATATCTGTAGCAGAAAGAACAATTTTTTCCCCTTTACGAATAGGAGACTCTAGGACATGGATACTAAGATTGGAGCCCTCAGAGGTATTTTGGTTCCTAATTCAAAGGACAGTCAAGAACTCAAACGCACGTAAAGGTTTGGGACTAACCCGCCTTCAAAGGCTGTGTACCCATGCTGCGGCTGCAAATCATGTTGGGTCTCCTGAGCCTTGGGCTTTTGCTTTACACCACCAGCAAAATTTGGGGTTCGTTCCTCAAACCTCATTCTTTCTCCCTGTGAACCCCAAAAACAGTGGGAAGAGCTGTACTTCATGGAGAGGCATTTCTACAGTATTCTGAATGTCTTAGACAACCACCATTAGATCCAACGGCAACAGATTTTCAGAGAATTAGTTCAGGTGTTTTGGAGCTGAGCCCTTAATAAATCTTCCTGAAATGCCACGGATTTATTCCTAATGTTGGTTTCTGAGAATCACACCTTCAACCTCCAAAGTACAAAAATATCTCTTTTGTTAGAGGATTTAACTACTGCTTAGATTCATTAGCAAAGGTAATTTTGGCCTAATTAGCCTTCTAATTTCTATGTTATCCCTTGTAGGAATATGCCCTCAGAAATTAGTAAAATGGCTTATAATATATGCTAATCACCATAATCTGATTTGTCTTTAATTATACATGTAATGGGGAAACTAATTGAAAGATGAAGGGTATTCGGAAGGGCCAAAATATGTAAATCAGGAAAAGAACAGAATATCATCATTAAACAACAACAACCAAAAAAATTGCTTTTGAGTATATGGAAGAATATTCGTTTCCTATGGCAGAAATATCAGATTGCTTCACTTCTTTTATAGCTCCTTATTGTAGCAGAACTGATTCATAAATCTAATAACAACTGAGGTTTTGGCCTTACGATATCTGCCTGGCCTGAAATGGAACACCTAATACTAGGACAAAAATACGGAAAACTTATTTGCAGAATAGAAGGCAAAGTATAAATAAAGTTGCAAATTATAATAGCGGTTTCCAAATGATATTCTCTTAGTTTCAGAATACCCTACTTGCAGAAATCATGCCACTGAAGCTTCCTGAAGTTTCCTCTCTGTTTAAAAAATAGTTCGGGCTGGTGGAACTTTGCAGCGTATTTTTTTCCCTTTCCATGGATTTAATGGACAATAATGGACAGAAAAAAAAGCAATTTCCTGGGCATTTACTATTTCTGTTCTTGAAAAGTACATTTTGTATGAAGTACTGTCAAATTCTATCCATGCTTTAAATGTTGCAGTGTAATGTGACTTTGCAAAGCACAGCGAGGGAAGGAGAAAAGAAATTATAGCTCTTCTATAAAGTTATCAGAAGGGAGTAATTAAAAAATATCTTATTACACAAAGGGACACAGATTAGCAAAAATGAAGATACTATAGCTGTCCATGTTTTTTAGCATAAATATTTGAAAGGATAAGCATTTTCTGGGTTGCTTGCTTTCTGACTACAGGAAAATTCAGCTGTAGATTTGGAATTTGTCTGGATGAAACCAGGTGTTTGTTTAATCATGTTTTTTTTTCTGTTATGGGTTTTTTTCCTATTATTAGACTAAAGATGACAAATCCCAGTACGTAACTGCACTTTGACCTCTCCGGTTCAATAAGTACCCCACTGAACACTGTGTTCTGCCCCTCTTGGCCCCACAGATTTGCCAGAGCTTGCCTGACAGTCCTACCTGTGCTGTCTTTACTTTGTGCCTGACCCTGGAATTCCATCTATAATAGATTTTCTATTAAAAAAAAAAAAAAAACAAAAAAAAAAACCACCCCAACAAACCACAGTTATTAACATTTGCAACAGTTTTCAGACATTCAGACTTCAGCTCATCTGCTCCCATGGGTAAGCTACACATCTTCGATCAAGTGTGTGTGGAGTGTCCATACCAGATTTTCAGGTATTTTAAGAAACTTGAGTTATCATTGAATGTGCAGCTGCACAGTGCTGTCTGGGCAGAAGCTTTCAGAAACCAGAGAGACACTCTGGCTCTTCAGCTCTAGCCCGCAAACAGGCTTCTGTAACGTAACGCGGAGGGAAAACTGCAGTCCCCAGGAAAAGGACACTGTCATGCCTTGGCACAGCCTGCTGCTACACCTGGTCACATTCTCTTCCACAGAAAAATGAGGCCCAACACGTCCCAGCAGAGTGTCAGTGCTTTTCTTGGGTCCAAGCTGTTCTTCCATATAAAAGTTCTTGAGGAGTTTTCATCATATAAGAAGCTGCAGGTTACATTTGAGCAAAAATCAGTATCTGACAATATGTTCAGTGTTTCAAATCAAAGTGCATTTAAATTACTAGAACTAGACTCATACAATCAAAATTTCTCTTTTGCACCTTCAAGCTGACATATTGTTGGACAGAGTGGTGGCCACACTGGAGTCATGAGATGGAAACAACACCATAAAAGAGAGCACAGAAAAGAAACCTTACCTACATGGTTAGCAAGTACAATATATCGCAGAATCATAGAATCACAGAATGGTTTGAGTTGGAAGGGATCTCAAAGACCATCTAGTTCCAACGCCCCTGACATGGGCAGGGACACCCTCCACTAGACCAGGTTGCCCAAAGCCTCATCCAACCTGGCCTTGAACACTGCCAGGGATGGGGCCTCCACAGCTTCTCTGGGCAACCTGTTCCAGTGCCTCACCACCCTCACAGGGAAGAATTTCTTCCTAATATCTAACCTAAATCTCCCCTCTTTTAATTTAAACCCATTTCACCTTCTCCTATCATTATCTACCCGAGCAAAGAGTTCCTCTCCATCCTTTTTATAAGACCTCTTATAAAAGAGATACTGAAAGGTCGTAATCCCCGGAGCCTTCTCTTCACCAGGCTGAATGCCAGNCAACCTGGCCTTGAACACTGCCAGGGATGGGGCCTCCACAGCTTCTCTGGGCAACCTGTTCCAGTGCCTCACCACCCTCACAGGGAAGAATTTCTTCCTAATATCTAACCTAAATCTCCCCTCTTTTAATTTAAACCCATTTCACCTTCTCCTATCATTATCTACCCGAGTAAAGAGTTCCTCTCCATCCTTTTTATAAGACCTCTTATAAAAGAGGTACTGAAAGGTCGTAATCCCCGGAGCCTTCTCTTTGCCAGGCTGACTGCCACCAGTTCTCTCTGCATTTCTTCACAGGAGAGGTGCTCCATCCCCCTTATCATCTTCGTGGCCCTCCTCTGGACTCACTCCAACAGATCCACATCTTTCTTGTGCTGCAGGCCCCAGAGCTGGATGCAGTACTCCAGGTAGGGTCTCACAAGGGCAGAGTGGAGGAGGACAATCACCTCCCTCGACCTGCTGGCCATGCCTCCTTTGATGCCGTCCAGGACACAGTTGACCTTCTGCGCTGCAAGTGCACACTGCTGGCTCATGTCGAGCCTTTTGTCCACCAGAAGCCCCAAGTATCTCTCCACAGGACTGCTCTCAACGTGTTCTTCTCCCAGTCTGTACTCATGTCTGAGATTGCGCCAACCCAGGTGCAGCACTCTGCATGATGCAAAGAATCTCATTTGCACTATCTTTTGGCATTTAAACAAAAATAGATAATAGTTGATTTTTTTTTATATATATTTTGAAATTAGAAGTCGTCTACCAAAGGCCTTTCTAGGTCGTCAGAGTTACTTGCCATTTATACGATTCTTTCTTGGCTTTATGTCAGCAATGGATTTGGCCTAATGAATATCATGCACATCTCCCAGTTTAGGCAATATCAAGACATCTCCTAACTTAGGCAACTTAAAATACCAACAATTATATTTTTTAATGACTTGTGTGTACGTGAGAGAGATCCCAGCCTTTCAGGAACTGGCAGCTGAGATCCCAGCACAGCTAGGACTGGGATGCCATAACGTCTGCTGATCTTCTTAAGAGAACTAACCACGCAGCGGGAACATGCCTTAAAGCTGTCTGTTAATTTTTTAATATATTTTATTAAATAGGGAATTGGGAAATCAGAGCACATTCATACATTTGTTACTTCCTCTGTCAATAGGACAAAACCAGGCCAGCTACGCAGAATAAATTAATCATGAGCCAGTTGAAATATTAATTTAAAATAATATTATGTATAGGCACAGATCTAGCATGATGACAAAATATTCAAAAGATTTTCTAATTGTCTGTGAATTTGAAACATTTGCTGAATAATTTGAACAATTAAATTTCCCGTGAGGTACTACAAATTGCTGCGAACACCCTCCCATCTTCTTGCCTGGCTGGTAGCTTAAGTCATCTGGTACTGATTGCTGCTGTTGGAACTTTAAATGGCAACAAATTTAAGCAAAACCAACGTGTACCTTGTACAAGTGCTCACAATAATGAAACAGTGCTGTTACAGTCGGGAAGCCATCAGCAGCCTCATAAAAAGCCGGGAACTTTCTGAATATTTGCAACCATCAAACAACACGAGCAGCACTAGCCAAGCATGAAATGGTAATTTTTTTTCAGCAAGCGTACCACGTTATTTAGCACGTTCTAGCACAAAGACACTCTGATTCAAAAATCTCAGCAGGTCAGTAAAAGTCTCCACAAAAAACAATGGTTCCTGGATCAGGCCTCCACTGACAACCTAACACGGCAAAGGACCTTGCCGAGGCATGGGCAGATGTCCTGCCCCAGTCCAAGCTGCAGTGTCAGGGCCAGTCATCGCTTTCTCCTTCTCCGTCAGACTCGCTGAGGAAGCAGGGCACATGCACAGCACCACAGACATTGCCACAGGCCACCATCGTGAGGTTCACCCTGCAAACCGAATGCTGTCGCTGCTCATGACTTTGTCCCTTTCCAGGAAGTATCTACTGCACATATTTAAACCTTTAGGAGGGAAGGGGTTTGTGCAGACGCAACCTGTCTGCAAATGAAGCCACAAGCTAGAAGATAACTTCTATACTTTTTAAAGAAGAGGCAAAGGGGAAAGGTAATCACCCATCCCTTGTGGGCTTCATTTGACCTTCATCTAATGTTTTTCCATGGATGTATAACTGAGCGAGCCCAAATGTGGCCACACACCATAAATTATGAAAACACGCCTAGAAAAGATACAGTGCAGTGAAGAATGACACGAACAAATCTGGATGACATTTAACGCACCAGTTAATGGTCATATTGTTCTTGGGTTTTATTGAAAACTACCAGGCAGGCTCTGGAAAATATGCGCTGCTGGGAATCTGTTCGGAGTTTTTATCAAAGCTTCTTTGCAATTAGTGGCAAATTATTGTTCATTCCTCTGGAATTCCTTGAAATAAGATCACCCTGATTTCAGCCCGATACTATTCATGGCCTCACAATCTGCAGCTCTATGGGAAACGTGTTTTAATAATAAATGTAATAGCAAGTATTTGCGCGGCGAGCAGCAGCGATAAAACGTTAGCGCTGTTCAATTGCATTTTCACCATCAAGCCCCTTTGCCAACGTTAATCTTTGCAGCTCCCCGCGAAGTGAGGGTGTGAGCAGTTTATCTCTGTAAATGCAGCGATAGGGGCAGCTAATCTCTCCCTCCCGAGGCTGGTGGTTCACACCCTGATAAGCACAGCCCCAGCGTGGCAGGGTCCTGCAGCTCACTCGGGCATTGCAGAGCTGGGCTCAGCTGGACAGAGGAGTTGATCAAATATGCTTCTCTTTTCTTGTTCAGGCACTTCACAGCCCTGTGAGTTAATTATTCTTCCCTTTTTTTTGGCCAGAGTGAAGGCACACACATGGGAGTTGCTTGCCTCTGAGGCCAGGGTGCTGGAGCTGAGCCAAGGAGCCAGGCGTTTAAGAGGCTGTTGGCCTCATCCTCCCAGAACTTGAAGACATCTCACCGTAACATGGCACCTTCTGGGCTGCTTCTCCATCACACCTCAGAAAGGGGAAAACTTTGACTTCCCAAGCCTGATTTCTTCTATGTGGCCACCCCAAGTCCCATGTGGGACTGGAGGTACAGGGGCTGGCTGGTGCAGCCTGGCCAAGCCACAGGAGGTGAAAGTCCTCACTGGAGATGTGCTGTAGCCCAGCTGCAGCTCTGCTCCACCCTTCCCCCTTCCTTCCCACCACCATAGCTCTCAAGGACAGCAAGTAAAGCTGTAGAGGAAGGAGAGGAGAGACACCTAGTCAGCCTTTCTTCCTGAGGCAAGGTTTTCATCTATGTGTCATCCATGGATATGCCACGCTCTTCTTTCTGAGGGGACACTGCAAAGTCACTGCGGTGTGAGAGAAAATTAGAATTAAATGTTCCTCTATTACAGAGCTACACAAAGTCTTGATGCAGCAACATCTACCTCATCTGCAATCATGGCATTGATGTGCCATAAGGGTACACTAATAAAAAAATATATTATCATTAGCTACATCGTTGAGAAAACGGTGGCATTAAAAGCATTACAAATAGCTGGGTTTTAGTTTGGTTGGGTTTTTTTCAAAGTCATGAGATACGAGACAAAGAAGATTAACCATGAGGGAAACAGTCGGAGTCGTGTCACTACTTTCATGGTTGTTCCTAACCACATAAATGTCAGTAGCATGAACAATGGGAAAGCATTGTTAATTTAAACTGCAAAATATTTTCAAGTAATTTATGCAGAAAAAAAGCCTCTGACTTTTACAACAGCCAGAGTTGTAGTGGCATGCAATGATTTTAAAGGCAAAGCTGTTACTAAGCTGTTCCTTTGAATGGATGGGATGCATGCTGTTTCTTTTCTTCAAATAACAAAAAATGTTACTAATTTGATTAATGATGAACCTTGAGAGATTAAAAATGCAGCATGGAAATCTTGATTAGTAATCATTGCTACCCAAAGTTAATGATTGTTAATGATTAATTAACAATTGCTCAAATGAGTTCCTGCAGCAATTGGATGAAATTATATAGGAAATTACTGTGCCATGGTACACTAGACAAACGATTCCCCTAGTGTGTATTTATAGAAGTAAAGTGCACAAAGCAAGCAGCAGAACAATTATCAAAACTAATCACTCCTGGAACTTGGGATCTCATTTACCTTTTATTTGGGGCTGTGAAATGGACAGATAATACCCATGAAAAGCCGCATCACCAGTGGCAAGACTGAGTGTCTCACCCAGAGCACCAGTCTCACAACAAGAAGTCCTTTTCACGCTCCCTCGTAACCTTCTAGCCTTGAAGGAAAGTATAAAGAACTGTGGAGGTGCTGTTTTCTCCAGTGATCAGTGTCAGGGATTGTAATGATGGCTTTGCTCCTCTTTAAGGGCTTTATCCAGCAAAAAATGCGGACAGGCAACTTGACATGCAGCTGTGTGACCACTGGTTTCGAGGAGCTATGTGGACCTTTTTGCATTCATCCCACTGCAGGATCAGTTCTTGGTCATTTATTTTACTTAGGTGCACTTGCAACAAAGTGGGGATGGAAACTGCTTTATATTAGGTTGAAAAGAAAAGGGGGGAAGGGGAGATAAAGAGGAAAAATGATGCAATCATCAGAAAATTATTTGAAACAGCAATAAAATGTTAATAGTCTAATGAAAAGGAGAGATGGAATACAAACCTACAAAACGTCACATGGTTCTATTTTGTTTAATAAGAGAATTTATTTTTAAGTGAATGGATGATTCACATGGAAAAATATGTTCTAAGTGTTCATGGTCTGTGGGAGAGTACTGTTACAACATGCATAATGTGGTTTTGGAGAGAACAGTTTGGCTTTGTAATAAAGATGTAGGATTCAGTGGTAAGAAAAGTCTGTTACTTTAAAAATCTGTCAAGGTTCCAGAAATAAAACTTTCTTTAATGGAAAAATATAGCATGGTTATTCCCAAGCTGTTATTATGATTTAGTCTTGTCGTGCAGAGAAATCTGTCGTTGGTTATCCACGCTACTGAATCATTTGATAGTCTCCTTGAACGATACCGTCCCATCCATTTTAAAACATTATAGTAACAAAGCTACGATATAATTATCTTCCCTTTCACAATATATGAGGGTCATAACACTGCAGTGGGGAAAAATGTCCACATCCTAAAATTTTCATTGCTCCTTCTGGGCTATAAACCCCTTACCTACATCTGCCGTTGCGCTTACTTTCCCTTCCCTCCTGCATTCATTTATACAACACGGAAATCTACCGGCAAATGAGCTTCTTATTCAAGTTTCCAAAGCCAAAAGCTTGTTTCACGGGTGCAAAGGGAAGCCCAAGTTCATTGCCTCATCCAAAACTAGTTCTGTCAATGTTCGCATCTGATGGGATGCTTGGACCGGCGTTTATGCACCACAGGCTGTTCGTACACAGCACGTGGGGAAGGTACGTGTGGTCCTGGGCATATAGCAATGTACTGGCATGAGATAACCCCCCGTGCTTTAGCCTGAGGTGACTTGCTGAAACGGGTAGCAGAGGTACAAGTGGGATCCAGCTTCTCCAGAACTCAGAACCGAACCCAGATGAGTAGTGAATTGAAATTAAATGTTATCAAGCCTTTTCTTAATAGTCTTCTCTGAAAAAAAATGTGGAAGGGTGGCATTTATCGCTCTGGTTGCTTATTCACTTAAAACATTGCAAATGGAGTGATTTGCTGTAGCAGAAGTATAGTTACTGTTTGTACAGAGTAACTTGGGCCAATACGAGTTTCCATTCCCAGCTATGCTATTATCTGGAAACAGAGAATTTTCCAGTATTTGCAATTAAACCTAGTTACAAGTACTTAGAGAAATGGATAGATATATTTGAAACAAATAGGTGAGCTAGAAAAAGGGAAAAAAGAGAGAAGGAATCTGTTACTGAACACCAGCCATTACTTCATTCATCATTCCTGCATTTCAGGTCTGCCATAGCCCAAGACAAGAGAAAATAACTTGTTTAATTCATTAATAAATAAAGCAAAGATGAAGCATCATTTCTTCTCTTTGATCCTAACTTCCTGAGGAGTAATGTTTATAGCCAGACCAAAGATGAAAATGTCCATATGCCTCCCATCCAACCCGAACAATGTAATATGCTTCATTTAGCTACAAAAATAAGATGTTAGGAAATCTTCAGGTAGGAGAATGAGTCCATTGCCACGTACGGTAGGACAGTAGATATATTCCTTCAACATTACTTCCCTGTTAAAAGGTATAAAGAATGCACACTTGCAATTTGGCATGACTTGGCCCCAGGCTGTAGCTTTGCACAATAAACATCACTGATCCCAACATAATATATATTTTATTAGGTATATAAATATAAGGCAACCCATTTAATGTGTGTTTTTTGTAAGTAATATTCAGGAAAAAATAGATGAAACTGAAAACTCCAGAGCACTAGCAGCCACGCTAAAGGAGAAAAAAGAACCTTTCAGTAATATTTATATTAGTGACTTGTATCAGCAGTCCTCATGCAGACAGAGGTAAAATCTCAGTAGCCAGCTCTAACACATGCTGCACACAGTTTGGAAAGATCAATATTTTGACACCTTTCTTTTAGCTAAGCCTCAAATTAAGACCCAAATCTGATTACTGAATATTGCAATGCACTACGGACTGCTCCCAGTGGGATGCCATTTGCCCCTGCTTCCAGTCATTCAAAGCCCCCTTTAAGGCAGAACTTTATAAAGTTCTATTTAAGATAAAAGAAACATGGGTTCCAGTTTCCCCTTTTCAGGCTTGGGGAAGTTCAAGTCAGATAGAAAGCTTTTCTCCTACAGATAGGAAAAATCCCAGTTCCACAAATGGAAGCTACGCACAAGTCCGCAGGCGTGGGATGGCTGCACCAGATTTGGCATGTCACTGGAGAGCACAAACCAAGCACTGTCCTTAATGATGAAGTTCAAGGAAATGGTCTTAATTGGGCTCTTTGAAAATGCCAAAGAATTGAGTAAAACTGATGAGCCAACAGTGACCATGGAAACAAGCCACTACAGCCACCCAGCCAAAAACAAGCAAAGCAAGGAGTTGGCCAAAACACTGAAAGGAAAAGAAGCTGAGACTTCTTGTACTCGCAATGCTCTTCTGTGTCAAAACCCATTCCAGCTATACAGCAAGACACCTGCCTTCCTGTCCCAACTTCTCACCCCTTTTGGCTTCAAATTGTTTTTTGTTTTAAACGTATTGTTTTGTAAAGCTTTACAGTTCTCTCCCTCAGCATGAGCCATCAAATACTGATGCTCTCATTCTGTATAAACCTCACCTCATACAAACCCTCTGACGTTAACAGTCTGTTTGAGGAAATGGTAGCGTGAGGACGTCAGGATCTGTCCATGAATAGCATAAGCCTGTATCTTTCTGTTGTGGTTTAGACAATTGTTTTATTTCCTCCTCCTCACGTGAGGAGAGGAAATTGGGAAAAGAAAAGGAAATGTGTGGTTTGAAATAGAAACTGATTTAATAAAAGAGTAAGAACCTTAATATCAGTACCAGTACTAGTATGAAACACAGCAGGTTACACTCAGCCAACGCAGGGCTGGCGAGCTGCACCCTCTCAGCAGCGAGCGCTGATGCCACCCGCAGCGAGCAGCGCAGCCCCAGCCACAACGCGACAGTCACCACATCCGGCAGGGCAGGGCTCGGGAGCAAAGACTAGGGATCAGGAATGGGATGGCGGGCTAGACCCACTAGGGACAGCAACCGTCACAGAGAGAGGGTCATCCCAGAGAATCCCCTAATGTACAGGGAGAGTGACGTTTATGGTATGGAATACTTCTGTTGGCCAGCTCGGGGCAGATGCCCTGGCTTTTGCCCCTCCTGGCTTCTGCACCGGGCTATCTCAAACTGCTCAAGACCTCGATCGTTGTGGAAACCTGCATTCCATGGCTGGCCATCAACTAAAACAAAGTGTCTTACCAGCTCTGTTCTCACAGAACGAAGTGCTGCAGTCTGCTCTGAAATGCAGATTCTCTGCTGAAAATTAGTTCTATGATTTTAACCCAGCAAAACCAGGACAACACTTTCAAACCCTCAGTGACATGCTGCTCACCAGGAGAGCAGGGACATGGGGGTACTGCAGGTACCTGTGCCATGGCACTATCCACATCAGCTTCTCCAGCTGAGTTGTCAGGAGACCCAGAAGTCCCCCAAGCCTCAAGCAGCCACTGATGAAGGACTACACAGTACAGCTCTACATTTTATGCAACACTGCATGCCAATATTTAGCCATCTAAACTGTACAGACAGGACACATGTTGGATAAAAAATTACTTTTTGCTGACACCTAATCTCATCCACAGCAGAAATGCAGAGCTCGCTCTCCTTCTCATCCCTCTAAAAACTTTAAACTTCAGTTATCAGGGCACCTGTAGCACAGGGCACCAGCGACACCCACTTGCTGCTCGCCTGAGGGCTGGAGTGGTATCCACGTGTCGCTGGAGTGAAATTCCCCGAATGCTGTAGAGCTGTCATAAATATTTCCAGCATCAGGTCTCTGTGTTCAGACTCTTCAAACACATGCTAACACAAGCCAGAATTGTACTCAGTGAGGCTCCCTTGGGACTTACAGTAAATTTGTGGGTTTGTGCTTGCTGAGTTGAGCCTTTTGCAGCGTAACTTGGTACTCAAGATAAATGAGGAGCTGTCTCCTGGAAAAATGGATTCCTGGAGACATTTTCATTGATTGCTGTTTTAAAAAGTACTTTGAGAAAATCTGGATGTGCTTCAGTTCAAAAGGCTGAGGGTTGCAAGATATTTTATGAGCCTCAAATGCATAAATGTTCTCAGTTTACCATCTCTGCTGAACCATCTAGAAAACACGCCATGGCAGGAGAGCACAGAAAGGCAGCACAGTGTCATTTCTGTGCTGTACAGCCAAACGGGTGATGATATCTTCCATGGAGAATCAAAGCCTGAAAGCCTCACTCAGCTCCCAGACCTGAGCTACAGTGTGGCAATACCAGCCCACTCATCCCACCAACTCTGATGCCGGAGCAGGGACAGCGAAATCAGGTCCTGAGGTCTCGGCCCTGTTCTGCAAAGCTGCTAAAGGGAACCTACTTAAAATTCATTCAAGCCGACAGGACTTAAGGTATGTCCTTAAGCATGCATTTTACCAGGGAGCTTACTTCAGCCCTGACTGAACAAAAAACATTCTTGGGAACCTCTTCAATAAAAAAACCTGTAAGAACAGAGTCCAAACCCAGCAAACTGCCCCAGACTGTAAATCGGTGGGGCGGTGGGGCCCACTGGCCTCCTGAGCTGCGTAACAGTCCGTCCCAGCTGCCCAGCAGGATGAAAGCCTCATCTGGGACCAAGCCCACAGACCTGGGACTGGCGAGGATGCTCGGACCCCTACAGTCAGCAGCTGGGCTGCCTGTGTGACGCACACCATGCCTCAGCAGAGAGCAGGCAGCGGCTCGCTCAGCTCACGCTCAGTGGGTTACTACAGACAGGTAAAAACCAGGAGGCAAAAGGCAGCCTTCAGCCTAGCCCCTGGGGACCCCGTCTGTGGGCTGGCCTCAGGGACTGCCCCTCCTTTGCACCCAACACATGGCTTTCAAAAACGGAGCAGGGTGCCTGCTTTTCTTTCACAGCACAGCTGGAAGAGACAGACGGGTAACAGCTGAGACAGTGCCTGGCCAGAGCCCTTGCTCAGGACTCCTAGGGCACAAAGTCCCGCTGTGCTGGCCCCGAGGAAATGGGCCAGCCCAGGCTGGGGCACTCCTGGTCCTGCAGAGCAAGTTCACGGAGAAAAGCAGATGGAGGAGCTGTGTTCTCATACTGCCCCAGGACCGGACATCTCTGATGGGGAAGCCCTGGGAAACTGCTAGGGTGCTCTTACAGGGAGCAGACCCTGAGTGATGAACTAAAACAGCCCTGGGCATCAGGATGAGCAGGGTGGACAACCCCTTACCCCAACAGCATGGGCTCTCCCCCTCTTCTCTGCACACACCTGGCAGCCTCACTCTCTCAGGGCAGTTTGGAGCCTGGCGAGGGGGACAGTCCTCTGGGACCGCTGGCATCCTCCCTGCCCAGAAAGAGAACTAAATACGGGTTTCCCAGACTCCTGTTGACTGCTCTAACTACAAGGTTGTCGCGCACAATAGCACCACCACAAGTTGCCTTCAGGGAAGCTGGTAATGGTATTTCTGGGAGAACAATCCTGCCTGTGTACTAAGCACAGCAATGGCTGTGGGGCAGGAACACTTTGCTCAGGATCCCAGCTGGCCTCCGGCATCCTCCACGCTCTGACACCACATCTGTGCCAGAGCCGGGGCAGCTCTGGGTCTGCGTAAACATGTAGATCCAGCAACCTTAAAATTAAGACCCGAGCAAGCTTTGCAGTCAGGTATAAACAGGCTTCTCCTTTAACTGTCCAAGTCCTCTATTGGATGTGACTCCAAGTTGTACACAACGAGGTAACATTTACACATGGAAAAAAACAAAAATGATTCAACTTTTGCAGGTGCTACAGTATAGCATATCATATAAAAATCATATCTGACATCTAGTGAACATCAGCAATGGTGACAGCTGCTGGTCTTAGACGGGAGCAGGAGTGCTGACATGGCAATGTACAAGTACAATGTACAATATTGTACATTATCTGCAAATGTCCCCCTCCCACCCACCTGAAATTAAGCCTTCTGGGAAGACATCCAAGAAAGAGTACACCTAATACTCAGGCCCCTTGTCTCCTGTGACAAAACCTCATAGAATGGAGCAGATTTAAGAGCAACAGAAAACCTAAAGCAAAACAAAGAAAACCATTTTTAAGAGCTATGCTGAGTGCCAGAAGGCTAAACAAAGACTTTATCTACTCCCAAAATAACAAATTGGTCCAGTGCCACGAGCAGTCTAGCAGTTCTGGAAAGCATATCACGTAATGCCAACAATAACAGACACCTTCGGTCAAATATGACCCCTTTATAGAAATTTACCATATATGACTAATTCAGGCAGACAGTAGTAAATCAAAAGTCTGTTCCTCATCTATACATGAAATTATTTATAACACAGTGAAATTCTAACATGAGTGGTATACTGCACAATAATTTTCTTTCATATTTATTTATTTTTCCAACATTTAATCCCTGAAGTATAGTTGAACTAGGGAGAAAAGAATCAAACTATAAAATGCGACATAGAGTCAACTGCAAACGTGCTGCTAAGACAAACTAAAATAACACTGAAACTTGACATGACTTATTTGAGAAGCTCAGGGCAACAGATCTAAGATGATGTAAACCATGTTGTCCTCCCAGTCCGTGTGAAAATAATATGTTCGTATATATGTATGTATTCGTGTGTGCATGTGTCTATGCACGTGTGTGCATTCAGTATCGACTTGTGGGCTGCTCTCCTGCAAGGAGGAGTAAAAATAAGCCAGACAAAGGCTTTGGGGTGGAGGTAGTGAAAAGGCTGCCAGGCAAAGGGGAAAATAAAGGATTAGGCAACATGGTATGTCCTGCATTTTCCATACGGCGAGCGCAGGAAGAGCAGAGAGGCAATGAAAGCAAAATGAGTATCGGGAAATGTTTGTATAAGCAAGCGAGTAACCCCTAGAAACTACTTCCATACACATTACTGAGGTGATTAGCAAAGAAAACACCAGAAAAGGGTTACGTTTACACAGATTTGAATATCATGTGAAGCTACGGTAGCTAAAATACACAACTCCAAGGACTGCTGATTTCCTCATTCGAGAAGGACTTTGGTTGTAACAAGTCCAGAGCAACAAGAGGAGAGTTTGCTTGAGCACAAACAATCCTGCTCCTGAGCTACTAGCACAGTGAACGGAGTGTGGGCGAAAATGTCTGGCCGAGTGCCCTGCCAGCCTTGCACTTACTGTCCAGCTGTGAACTGGTGGGCTGGAAGCAAGGAAAGGAACTGGTAGAAATCTCTGACACCTCCAAGCCTCCAAGATGTCCAGGTGCCCTGCAGTTAATGGGATTTGGTGTCTAATCTGCACAACAAAACACTGATTTGGTCTCTAATCAGCCTGCCTGTCACCTTTCCAAAGGAGAGGTGCTCCTGAAGCACACCAGCACTTTGAGAACATCCTCCTGAAATATCGAATGGCTAAGAGCAACCTGAGTGTGGTTAGAGAGGGGGCAATTTGCACGAGAGGTCTTCTGCTGTGTGCCCTGAATTTGCAAGTCTTCCCGAATACAAAACAGCCACAGGCTGATGGAAAATTCCAGCATTCATTATCCTGAACACGTAATTATCAGCAACTATCTCACCCTATGGTTAAATCTTCATCCTTCAGCTGAAGACTCCTCTATTAGTTTTGGCGCCAGACTCCAAACGCACCGCAGGCAACAGAATTGCCCCATTTCCTTCTCTAATTTTTAGAGAAAACCATTGAAAGCAGCATCAAACAGTAAAAACTGTGCTAACCTGCAAAGCAGTTTTATTTTACCTCAGATCTTTTGCAATAATAATAATAATTAAACACACACACCCCCCTTCTATTTTGCGTAAAATGACTGCTTTTTAGAAGATCTACTTACTTTCGATTTCTGTTAACCTTTTTGCTGGGAATCTAATGCTGAATTGAAAAGAGTATCTGGTTGCATGACAACACTTACATGTAAATAAATCAAAACAAATTTCAGTCGTGAATTTCAGGCCCATGTAATTATTCTTAGGAGATTAAAAGCTGGTTTTAGAAGAATGCGCACAATGCCAAGGAGCCTTTAAAAGGCCTGAGGCCTAATTCCCGCCAAATAGCCACAAGCTGGAAACAAAACTCTCTTATTTCTGATGTAAAGCTAACACAAAGGTTAGATCTGGGAATGTAAAGTTAATATGAAGGCTTTTTAATGCTGAAATACCCGCAGAAATTTTTCATGGCTAATTTGTGGGCTTTCAGTTGAGAGTGGAAAGTTTTAGGTGATTTGCACTGAACTGATGGTGTGCACTTGCACCGAGCTCAAATGTGCAGAACAAATAATAGAAAGTAATAAAGCCTGTAACCAAGAATCAAAAATGACCCAGACATCACTACGGCGATGTGTATACTCACATATACATATATATACACACATAAATATTAATTTCTGACTTGAAATTCAGTCTCTGAAAAAAAGCACAAATTATTTTCAGTTAGGGGAATAAGCCTTTTTGTGGTAAGGAATAGTCATCATTAAGTCCTAAAATTTCAATTAAATTGTTCATTAAAGCTTCTGAACATCAGAAATACAGCATTTCTGGACTGCTACACGACAAGAAGTCTTTGGGCAGAATAGCACAAGCAGTAACATGACTTGCAACTGGTAGAGAAAATATATTTCTGCATCTAGTATAGAGTTTGGAGTTTAAAATCTTCTGATTCTTTAAGTAATTTTTTCAACCTAATACTAAAACCTCTCTCTTGATGATGATCTTATATCTCCCTTGTTTAGTCTTCATGTCTCAAACAGCTTTCAATGTTGGTTACCTGTCCTCATGCAGAGACCTTTTCCACTTGGACCTTTCATATTATCTTCCTACTTATTTCTGTCCCAGTTTCCCTTATTACCACATGTCTTTTTCCCTCCCAGTTGTGGTGTTGCCCCAGACAGCAGCTCAGCACCACACAGCCACTCGCTCCCTGCCTGCTGCCACAGGAAGGGGGAGAGAATCAGAAGAGTGAAAGTGAGAAAACTCGTGGGTTCAGGTACAAGAGTTTAATCAGTGAAGCAAAAGCCGCGTGCACAAGCAAAGCAAAATGAAGAATTCATTCCCCACTGCCCACGGCAGGCAGGGGTTCAGCCATCCCCAGGGCAGCAGGGCTCCGTCACGTGTAACGGTGACTTGGGAAGACAAATGCCATCACTCCAAATGCTGCCACCGCCCCTCCCTTTCTCCTCTGCCAGCCCATTATATGCTGGGCCTGACATCACACGGTATGGGATACCCCTTTGGTCCGCTGGGGCCAGCTGTCCCAGTTCTGTCCCCTCCCAACTTCTTGTGCACCCCCAGCCTCCTCGCTGGTGGGGTGGGGTGAGAAGCAGAAAAGGCCTTGGCTCTGTGTAAGCACTGCTCAACAACAACAAAAACATGTCTATATAACAAAAACTTCTCTATAATATCAACACTGTTTTCAACACAAACCCAAAACACAGCCCCACATCAACTACTATGAAGAAAATTAACTCTATCTGAGCTGAAATCAGGATCCCCCCAATTACACATGTGTACCTTTACTTTTTTTGCTCTCTTTGCTGCCTTTTCTCACTCCGAGCTTCACGCTTTCTCTTCTGCCTGTCACACTCTCCTCATTTACACATACAAAACAATCTCAAACATCTTTATTAAAATCCTTGTTTAATCCCTACCTTTTAGACCATAAATCTCAACCACCTCCCCTTCAACCTTTATTTGCATGTCTTCTACCATTTTAACTTTTGGGTTAACCAGGTTGTCTTTCTGACCTCCAATACAGTCTATCTCTTTTTATGGTGCAATGTGTCTTTTAACTAATTGTACGGAAGAATCGACATCCCAAAGAAGACTAGAAATGACCCTGTGGTAGACGATGGCGATTTGCTCGGTTTCAAAGTTTGTGCAGATAGCTATCTCATCTCTGCTAGAAAGAAAACGGAGTTTCCTGTTGCCCAACATCTAGAACGATAAACTGACTTTGAACACAAAGCAGAATCAATAATAAGCACAACAGCCTCGTTTCATTGCCTTGCTCAATGAAGCGTAAAAATCAAACTGACAGTACAACAAAGAAAAAAGAATAATTGATTTTTAAATGTATTCCAGAGGTGACATTTGTAATCCAATTAAGGAAAATATTGTAACTTGTTTTGGCTTTTTCCCTACCACAGAATTTCATTTTTGTTAAAGCTGGATCTTCCTTTCTGAGTGATAAAGTATCTGTAGGACTCTTTTAGGTTCTTGCATTGCTTTTTTCACACCTGTATTTCTCCACAAAAGAGATCTGTGTGTTACAGGCGCTGCTATATCTTAGCAAGACGGTGTGTGCTCTGTTACAGAGCGTGTGTTAGATGACCATGGCCGCCAGAACTTGAATGGAACGTTAAAGATAATGCATAAGCCAAGCACTGAAAGCTGACCATCAGCACCGCACAGAAGAGGCTCTGACACCCCGCAGCCTCCGAGTGCTTCTGGATTTGTGCCAAGAGAGAAGGACCATTGCCAAGGCTGCGTGATGTGCAACCACTAGCCAACATGGTCTTCTTAAGCACAGCTTGTTTTCACTCGCTGTGTGTGGAAGGAGGTCGTAAATTGTTATCCAAAGAAACCACAGAAAAACAGAGTGCCTCACAATGATTTGTTGCTGATGATGTAGTTATACAATCAGCCAAAGCCAGCATTGCCACTAGAAATGATTTTTGTAAAGTTATTTTTAACTGGGAACCGTTGTGCACCCTGATGAAAGCTATGGCTAAAGAAAGGGACAGGCCACGGACAGGGATGGGAGCAGGAAAGCACAGTGGTGCCAAAGGGACCCGGGGAGCACCAGTGCCGGTGCTGGCTGATGGATATTTCTGCCGATGGTGATCTCTGCTGATGGTGGAAGGCAGCATCCCAGATGGGCAGTTTCTTCTGGGCAACTCACATCTGGTGCTCAGTGTGCACTACGATGACCTTTATGTTCATGCAGAGACATCTCCAAGCACTGTCTTGACATCCTCTCCTTGCTGAAACCTCTGTGTATCATCAGCATTTCCACAGTACAGTTATTACCTGTTTTTACTGGTTCAAAAAATTATTTAGTGATAGAGGTAATTAAAATACTCCAACCAGTTAATAATCAGCATTAGCTGATATAACTCATGGTGTGTTCTTTGCTCCTCGGACTGCACTGGGCTGAGCAGTTCAGCTTCAACTCTTCCTAAAGCACATAGGACAATGCAGAAGTGAGGTGTCACTATTGTACCACACAACTGCTGCCATGAATCCTGCATGCCAGGTGTATGTCAGAGACAGGCACAAGCCCATCCAGAGCTAATGGAAATGGTCCCTCTTGCACTGGTGGGCAGAGCCTGCTGCAGATGCGTTAGTTTCCAGGCAAACGAAACAGAGGTGGGCTGTAGGTCATGGCTGGCTCTTGTTCCTACTGCCACATCCAGTCTTAGAAGCACCACTAAGGTGGTGCCCAGTGTCACCTATTCCCCTTCGATGGGTCATTAATGAAGCAGAATCACTTTTATGGGGAGTGCTATCTTTCTCCCAACAGAAGATGCAACGTCAGATGAGGTATACCTATCCTTTGCTGTTCTACTTATAGAAAAAAGAGACTTCATAGCATGCTCATATGCTCCACAGTGACATGTTTGTCATTGGCATTACAGTCAGTTACAAAGTAGGAGTCCGGTTTTTTATTCACATCAGAACAGGAACAATACTTAATCCCACCAAGATCCTCTGCAGACAGTCAGGGTAATTAAAACACTACTGGTTACGAGGAGACATGTCAGAAGCTACAGCCCAACCACACTCAACAGCTGAAACTTCTTGAGGCTGGGCAGGTTTCCTGCCAAAATTTCTGTCCCTTCCTCTTCCTAGATCTGACGTTCCTAGCCTGAGAAAGGTGAGGCATTGCATCTTAGCACATGGCATTGCCAGGGAGAGGGCCACCAAAGACACCTTGTGTAGCAATGGTCCAGCAGACATCAGTGTGTTGCTGAGCTTACTGCTGACCACCCTCTGCCTCTGGCTGTTTCTCTGGAGTCTGAAATGCTTTTCCTTTGATGTAAAGATACAGGAAAATCCACAACAGGAATGCAATGAAATTTGGAAACCAGCCACCCTCTTCTTTCTCATAAAAGCTAGCAGGGAGCCCTGGCCCAAGATCGCCAATGGCTCTGACAGAGGTTGCTCACAGGTGATGTAACAGAGCCTGAAGCTGTGCTCCTTGGCAGGCAGCAGGGAACAGCATGATCACCATCTTGCCTTGGCACAACTTGTCTTTGAGCTTCCTTTTCGTATCAGGACAAGAAGCTACACGCAGCAGTGCCAGGGTGGTGGAGAAGGGCTTAGGGTCCTAACCATTCCTGTGAAAGGGGCCAGTGTGGGGGGACGGAGGGCGGAATCATACGGGCTCTTTTTTCAGCCCAACCACTGCTTTTTCACATTATGGATTTAGCGAGGCTGCCATCTGCTATCTGAGTAACGTCTTCCCAGCAACTCCCTCTGCAGCCTGATGGAGCTGGGAAGCTTTCTGAAAACAGCAGAGTCAGACCATCTCACCTAGCTATCCCCTCTGTGCCTGCTATCTAATATTAAACACATTTCCCTGCCCTCCTCAAAAATCAGGAATGGTATTATTGGAACAAGCTGTGTGGGTCTTCAAATTTTGTCCTGCGCTAATGAAACCCTGTCAGTCAGCGACAGAGCTTATACATCCCTGAGATTACTGAAGCTCTTGCCTGCAGGTTTTTTCATGGCACAATGCAAGGGATAATCTGGCCTTCTGAGTGTATGGTGAATAAATCGAGCTTTATTAAAGAAATCAATACTTTCAACCTAAATTATGCCTCCTGCCAGGGAGGTGAGATCATTACTAGTCCAGGTATTAGTATTCTGCTGAGCTGGCGTCTGAAACAGAGCTCATGTTTAGCTAGGCTTTCCAGAAACCTCTGTGCAAAACCTCAGAACTTGAATATAACTTCAGTATTTTGCTGGGCCATCACCTGATAACATCAGCACCGGCAGTCTACGTTGTGCTTTACCTCACTAAATGTATTTAGGATTATATGCAAACCATGTGTTTCTTTCATCTTTATGGGGTTTAGATAAACCTAACATCAGGCTGAAGCATTGTGCACAGCACCCTGGGAACACACAGGAGCTCACTGCAAGAGTCCATATCCATCTCCCTGCGGGACCAGGAGTACACTGGGTCCAGGAAGCTTTGCTGAGCTGGAGAGGGGTCTGAGAGCCTCTGAGTTAAAATCCACAGCTCGGTCTCCTTAAAATCCCACTAGC
The DNA here is from genome assembly GCA_013399095.1 of Psophia crepitans. Taxonomy (NCBI): domain Eukaryota; kingdom Metazoa; phylum Chordata; class Aves; order Gruiformes; family Psophiidae; genus Psophia; species Psophia crepitans. The sequence goes on along the minus strand of VWZZ01008222.1, from coordinate 490,663 downwards.
ACCCATACTGTCAACAGTGGGCAGCTCCACAGTTGCCTTCATTTCTCATCAGAGCCCCGAAAGCAAAGCCCACAGGGAGGTGGGAACCTGGAGGACAGATATTGCTCTGCCCCTTGGCACCGCTGAGGCACATTTAGGGCACGCCGGGCATGAGAGGGCTTGCCTGTGTCCATCTCCCAAATGATTTCTTATTTGCAGCATTGGCCTTGGCCACATGAAGACCAGGTGCAAATCCTGGGGCTGCAGCAGATGCTTGAGCTGCAGCCTCTCACGCGGTAGAAGATGGCCCTGGCTGTCAGGAGGCTGTTGGATATGGTGGATGGTTCCCTCTGCCTCTCCCGGTAGCGCTGTTATACTGGGAAAAATAACCTGGATTCACAGCAAGAGCATGGGACCGAATGCTTGTGGGCATCACAGCAGGCGTGTGGTTGATGCCCAGAATCCTATCTTCTCCATATCCCTCTGCCAGACCAGCGAGGGTGGGAAATCGGCTCTGCTGAGGTTCCCAGGCAAGACCTTTTCCAGCTCTAAGCTCTGGAGAAGGGGAACTACGTCAGCAGTGAGGAGCAATTGCTCAGCATCCCAAATGGCGAGCAGTGCCCACCTTCCCTGTTCACTCAGACCCCGAGCACTGGGTCATGGCCACCCCTAGGGATGAAGGCTGCTCCATGACAAAGCGCAGTGCTCTCCCTGCATGTCTGCACAACCATGCTGCCCTGCTCAGAAGTAACCTGGGTGTTTTACTGACCTCATATCACTACAAATCATATCGGGATATATGGTAGAGCTAACCTAAGCGATGACGTATCCAAGTGATGCTCAATCTCCCTCTGCAACCCTTTTTGTGAGTAATATTAGATGCTTTAGTGTTTAAGGTGGGACTAAGAATTCCTCAGTGTGGGAAACATCTGGGATGATGTAAAACCTAGTACCTTTGAGGAACTGTGTTGAAGCACATGCACCTCCCTCAGCCGTAACTTATAACGAGGCAAAATCTTTAAATTAGAAGTTCAAATTGTCTTCCTTTCTTAGTTTTAAAATCTTGATAGCAGAGAGCTCTTCAGTATCTGTCTCTGTATCTTAGGAATCAAGTATCATGAGGCATAGTATTATAAAATGAACGCTCTATAAAAAGGAAGATCTGGATAGATTTCAAATAGGGTCACAAATCTGACTTGTTTTCTGTATGGAGGAGCATCACTGATACAAAGACGTAGGTTAACAGAGATGAAAATACTTACAGGTTTCATAAAATTATGCTAGCTTAGATCATGTTGTTTCCTGGACACCTAAATAGCTATTTCTTATAATCACTAGGTAAATGAGGATTTTGCAATCAATTCTATCTTAGAATTAATATTTCATTGAAGTAAAATAATTTATAAATATGACCAATGATAGAGAAATCAATGAGCCTGTAAAGCACTGTCTTCTCGTACCGAATGTCTCTGAGATCAATACAGATCCACAGCTCTGGTAGACTCTAGAGTCATCTGCCATATTTTCATTAATTTGTGCAAATGTCATTGATTTACCACTGTTATATTTGTGGTAGAATAAATGCACAGCACTATTGAGATGCATTAACATTTAGATAAGGAAAATAGCTAAACACATATGCCCTTCTAGGGTAGGGCAAATCCAGGTAACTTTGGGCATGAATTAATTTTTCAGTAGCTGATATTGCATAAAGCACACCTGAAAATTCCCTTTACTAGGGCCAGATCTGGGGGTTGGCCCAGGAGAAAATAACCAAGGCACTGCAGGAACCACTGTGAGGTGGCTGACCTTGAAGGCTGGTAAATTATAAGATCTAACACGAGCTTTAAAACAATCATTCGTAACAGGAAAATTAGCTAAATTATGCTGTGTCAAGAACACAATTAAGGGAGCTCTATCAGTAGTGGCAGTATTTGGATAAAACTAAGTCTGACAAAACCAACGTCAGAATATGATTAAAACCCCTGCAAAGTAAAATCTGGACTATCTAGAATAAACTTTCATAAAATAATAGCAAGGATTACCAGCAGAGCAAGCAGATTGCCTCTGCCGTAAGCAGACATGTGGGACCATGCTTACAAGATCAAACAAGGATAAAATAATCCCAGGTGAGTGGAAGGTATTTAGTGGATGTAAAAGGCCTGAGGACACTGATGTGTGACAAGTCTTTTGAGTAGTAACTAGGTCAGACAAAGTGATGCTTTACTCAGCTCTCTGAAACATGGCAAACAGCTTTTAAATAAAATTACAGCACAGCTAAAACCTTGAGAATTTTGTTCTGAGGTGGTAAACGTGCTTTGGATCAATTTTACAAGTGAAAGGAGAACTGGTTTTGTGTAGAGCCTGTGGGCTTCCCCATGGCCAAGGAAGCAGAAGAAAACAGGCACGCCTCCTTGCTCACAGAGCTGTTGAATCAGCAGGGGATATACTTCTCCTTCTCTGGAGAGATTCAAAACCCGCCTGGACACGATCCTGTGCAACCTGCTCTGGCAGGGGGGTTGGACTCGATGATCTCCAGAGGTCCCTTCCAACCCCTCCCACTCTGTGATTCTGTGGGAGCTGTTAATACGCTTGGATGCTGTTTCTCAGAAATAAACCGTCTTAATTATAAGCTGCTGAGCTCAAAACGACAAAAGCCAGACAAGAAGCTGGCAGGCTGCAGGAGCCCAGCTGCCTGCAAGGACCTGGTGTGGTGTTTAGGTGGGAGCTCCTCCCCAGGCCAGTGAGAAAAGGCACTGTCTGAGATTTTGGGAAAGAGTGTCAGAAAGAGGAATTTATGGCAAGTGTTAGGCAGGAACACGGGGAAGGATGGAGTTGTGTCAGGAGGATGATGATGAAGGCGATGGGGGCAGTAGGGCTGCTGGGACAATGGGAGGGATGTGCAGGGCAACAGGGTGAAGGAGTGCAGGACAGCAAGGAGGAATGCAGCAGGGTGGGATGCAGGCTTTATCTTTAAAACATTCTGAACTATGCCCTCAGGAGAGACAGAGGCAGAGATCTGCTGAGGAGATAGAATATGTATGTTTATATATAAAATATATACTTATAGATAATATATGTATGCACACTTATAAGTACATTTATAAAATGTATTGATAGAAGTAGTCCTTATCAATAAAGTATGTGGTGAAAGCTTTCATTCTTGCTTTCGTTTTCCTTCATTACAAGGTTTTATTTCTGAGTGCCGTAGCAACGTGTTCCTTAATATTGTTCCTGTAGCAATGGACTTACCAACATATTTATGCCTGTCCCTCATAGTTCCTCTGCTTCTGACAGACTGACTAAATATTAGACATGAGAAAATTAATTTCTGGATGTCAGATGCTCTCACTGCTCACTTAGCAGTGCCTCACCACTGAAGAGAATTTTGTTTCGCACCAGCGTGGCCCCTTGTTCACAGTGAGAATTTCCTTTCTCTGAGTGCAGTCAGACCTCACGAGAAGTGCAGTGCTACCCTCTTCCCTTTGGGAACTCTGCTGTTTATTTTTTATAGTCTGTAGGAAACGTTATCAAAAGGGAAAATCTAATAGCTTTGGAGGCTACCTGAGGAGACATGGTAAATAACTCAGCATCACTGCACGTAGTTCCAGCAGCGCTGGGAGCGGGACAGGTTGGACAAGAGAGCACAGGCATTTCACGCAATAAACGGAGTCAGCCTGCTCTGACTCATACGCCTCTTATTTGTCTGACTTGGAGAGGTCCTGTCCCTTCATGTAACCTCCAAGTCGTGAAACAACAGCTTCTAACACTTCTGCTTCTCGCGCTCCCTTCCCTCAAAACCGACACTCAAACTTTTGCTATGATCCTTGGGGTCAGAGTCTTGGTCTTGCTCACAGCAAACGCCACGTTGTTCCACAGGAACCGATGGCGACTATGCTTATGGGGCAGGGCTCTGAGATGTGCATAAATCGGGGGCAGTCCGGCCATTCACAATTCATTGCAAATGAAAAAAAGAAAATCATAAATGGGAAGGAAAAAATTGCAGCGAGTTGTGGCTGCCAGCACGCAGGCTGCAGCACAGTGGAAGCAGATTTCAAGGGGAGAGGACGGCTAACCTTTCTCACTCGCATGCCTCACGCGGACCTCATTTTTCATCTCCGGTACAGGCCACTTGTCCCCGTATACCGGCTGCGGGGCAATGCGGGTTGCACGCCACCCAGCCGCCTGTGCTAAGGGTCCCACGGGACCTCTTTCAGGCCCGAGCTGCAGCCGGCCATTTTGCTGTACGGTGCTCGCGCTGGAGGTTTTGTAAGGAGCTGCCTCCATCCCGCTCGCTGGGCTTCCTTCTGGTGCGCACGGAGAAGTCGCTTCTCTGCTGAAACAGAGTAATCTGGCGCTCGCGCGGGTAATGTGTAGCTGATTTGGTATTAATAAAGAGGAGGAGATCAACCCACGTCCCCCTCTAAACACAGGGAGCTCTGTGCGTAAACCTGCACCGAACCAGCCCCGTAACGGCCCCGCGGAGCTGGGCGACGGGGCGGCTTTTCGAGGGCAGTCCGAGCACTGAGCTGTTTTCTGCGGCATGAACTGGCTGCTGCGGACAGCCCTAATTGCTGTGAAAACAATTAAAGTCCTTCCTAATTAGTCTGTGCTGGAGCAATGGTTCAGCAGGGAGGTACGGTTCCAGTTTCTCCCCGGGGTGCCTGCAGACTCCCACGCTCCCAGGCGCCGGCTCCAACCAGGCCCGTTGCCTCACGTCTCCAGAAACGTGTTTCTGAGCCCTGCACGCCTTCCCCCGCGTGCCTGGTGAAACGCCATCGTGGGGTGCCTGCGTGGACCGCACGCGGGCAGTGAAGTCTGGAATGTAAACAAAAATCTTAAAAATGAGTAAAAACATGGGTTGGGGTCCCATCTGAGCGGGCAGTTGAGATCCCTCCCGTTGCCCTCCTGCCTCTCGGGTGGCTATAGGTCACACTGCTCCCCCGCACATGGATGCCCCAGCGACCCTCGCAGTGCCCCACAGGCAAGGGGGCTCAGGCCACACAGGGCCCGCCGCCAGCAGGGACGGGGCCAGACCCCACGCGTGGCGGCAAGGGCACTGCTGCCCACCAGGCCCGGGCTGCGCGGCGGGAGTGGGGTCGGGGGGGCT